>BLKR01009551.1:0-106733 GCA_011170035.1 Teleogryllus occipitalis
AGAGAGTACGTTTATTTTTACACGATGTTCTAATTCCTTTGTGATCCAAGTATTACTTTTTCGTGAAATGTTTAATTTTCTCTTTTTAATAGGAAAGCATGCGTTAAAGAGAAATGAAAGCTTTGAGAAAAATAAATTATATTTTTCATTTGTGTCAATAGCGTTATAAACTGCCTCCCATGATTCTTTCAGCAAGTAGTCCGTAAATAACTTTGTGTTAACTGTAGTAAATGCTCTGCACATGCGTGTTTTATTTATTGTGTCAGTATTCATGTTATTAGTAATTGTAAGAATTTGTGCATCGTGGTCACTGTAACCTAGATTATTCGTTATTTCATATCTAGTTGTGGTTTTGTTAATTATAATTTGATCTATTGCTGTTTGTGATTTAAGAGTATTCCGTGTAGGTACGTTCACTGTAATATCTAAATTAAAAGAATGCATTAAATTGAGAAACTGCTCTTTTTCGTGGGATTCGCTCAGAAAATCAATATTGAAATCTCCACATACAACAATGGATTTAAAAGAGAGATTACTAATTTTGTTCAGAGTTATCTCTAGATCTTCTACGAAATTGAAATAATCTAAAGCTTGCTTTGTTGGAGGTCTGTAGATGCAAAGTAAAATAATTTTGAGCGTAGTAAGATGTACAACTGTTATTTCAAAAACTTTTTCAACTGCATATAAATTGAATTCTGACAAGAAGGTAGAATCAATATTATTTCTTACATAAATACACGAACCTCCGTAAGCAGGGCCTTTATTTGATTCCCTTGCTCTACAATAAGATCCTGCGAGGTAAAAACTAGGAATTTGGAGTGTTTTTAGATCATTATGAGATAACCAATGTTCTGTAAAGCAAAGAACATCTATTTGACTGAGATCACACTCTAATGCTGCCTCGATAAATTCAATTTTATTTGAAAGAGATTGCACATTATGATGCATTATTTGAATATTTTTCATGTACCTACACGGATGCTTTTCTGCTGCATCTGACTCTAGTTGCTATTTATTTATCTCATTTTTACCTCGAGTGCGTGGTCGAAGGAAGTATCGTGTCCCAGCAGTGTTAGGAGGTGAGGAAGGAGGGGTTACAGATGTAGGGGAATGAATAATGGGAGAGGTAGTACAAGGATTTGGTTCAGGGGATAAGGTAATTGGGTCCAAAGGGGTTCCGGAGGATGGAAGAGAACTAGGAGATGTAGGTGGGGATGAAACTTGGATAGGATACTGCTGAGGTGTAAGGATGTGTTTAGCAAGTTCGCTACCGAGTGCATGTTTTCCGACAAGGTTCAAGTGAAGACCATGCCGGGTGAAGTGTTTTTCTGAGAGAAAGTTAAGCTCAAATAATTTAACATGTGTGCCTCTCAGATGCAGTTTTAATTTGTTGTTTGCGTCCTACTAATAGCAACATTTCGAGGTCATACAGTAAGTGTAAAAATTGAATGGATAACGGTATTCAGGTAAACCAATATATCGATTCTGGGTCACTCTATGCCAAGTGGCCTAGAGATCCGCGCGCTATTTCGGATTTTGGTGCAACTTTGTATGCCGAATCTCACTCGTCCCAAAGGAACTTTTGTGGAGTTTTAGCTTCATAGATGAAATAGTTTTCTGAGATAAAGCGGTTTGTTTGACTCTGTGCAGGCAGCATCGTTGTACAGTCGACTATAATATTTTCGCAACTTTGGGATATAACATTTCCTACTCCGTTATTGCTAAACAAATGAAACAGAGCTTTTATTTCCTTTTTCACGTCCTATTAAATGAATTTAACAAAAAGTTTGTCTTTATTAAAAGAGAGTTGGTATTTTTCTGCAAATGCTGCGAAAAATATGGTTTAAAAAAGTTACAAGTCACAAATAGTATGATTAACATTTAAGTAAGAACGAATCTTTGCTCATAACATATCAGCAATACATTGTTTCTTAATTCATAATTCCAATATTCTAATGCATTCTATTACTTCATAAATAAAGTTTGAACTGATGATTAATGCAAAAAGCCCCAATTTAGGGTATTTTTAGCCTTCTTTTACAGAAAAGTACCTTCTAAAAACTCTTTTAAATCTATCTAATTAGAAGAAGATTTTGAAAATGTTATTTTGATTATCCATCGATGGCAAAATTCCAAAAATATGGTAAAATGGGGTAAAATAGGAGACAATTCTTTGAATAAACTGTCAGGAAACTGTAACAAAATACTTAAAAAAATATTGCTTGCATTTGAATGTAGCAACAAACAAAAAATTATTAACATTTAAGAATGTTTCAAACATCTCAAAGTTGTTAAAACAAATTTTATATCCAAACTTGTTGATTCAATTGAAATTCTGAAGACGTCAATCGAATTTGAGTCAACTAGTACCAACTGGTGATTCTGGATGGTACCGGTTATAGTACTGTTTCCTTGCCATCAGTCTCTGGACATGACCTTTGGCTATGGGTTTCTTGTTCATATTTTTGCAATGAATAAAATATAGAATTTTGTTCATTATTTTCACCTGACACCACGGAAATATCTTACAACTTTGTCTCTAACTTGATGTAATGTCTGTCATCATAGGTATACAAAATTTTACCACAATCTGAGATGATCGCATAGGACAATTCTTCACAATTAGACCTTTTGACACGGAATGACTACTAACAAAAACAAGAAACACTACATCGAAAGTGTTTGTACAGAGGAACTATTTATCACAAAACCACCTTTTTCATATTTTGGAGAATTGCCCTTTGCACGGAAGGAGCACGTAGCCTGGCTAACTTGGATTTCACAAGTTTGTCACATATTTTGATTGAAATACATGTTCCACTTTTTCTAATGCTCTCTTGACATCTTGTGTTTGCAATTTCCTTTTTGTTTGTTTCTAGGATGCTGATGTTAAATAGGATTTATATCCTGTGATGGGTGGGGAGGCAGTGTCCAGTTGTTTTGGTACATAGTCCAGGATCCAAAGCTTTGTATTCAAAGCTGTATGCTTAGGGTCATTATAGTGCTGAAAAATGTAGTCGTTTCCCAAATTCATTTTAACATCAACAGCTCGCAAATTCGGCTTTATAATGTCAATGTCGTACATAGTTTAATTTATTAGTCTTTCTCTAGACTATACTGGCACTCATACGTTCCGACATGGCCACCACACTATCACCACACTACCACCGTGTTTGACCCAGAGATGTAAGTTTTTCGGCTTCAGCTCATTATTTTACTTCCTTGGTAGCATGCGGAGATCATCCGAACCAAAAATGGAGAATTTGCTCTCGTCTGAAAATATGACATTCCTCCAGAAGTCACACGTGAAATTGAGAGGATTTGCCGCAAATTTTAGGGATTTTACTTTCCTCGCCTAAAACTTATTTTTGGTCAGTGCGCCCATGGTAGGTATTGCGTCGTACTATATAACCCACTGTGCCAGCGAAAACTCTTTTCTCGTTATCCAGGAGGTCGGCCCTTTGGCACTGAAGATTTGAGGGTAACAGCTGTGAGGAGTGTTGTCTAATGTTTTCCTCTTACAAAGAGTCTACAATGATGTATGCCGTTGATTTTCAGTCAATCAAGACATCTCCCAGCCGTCCTTCTGTCCCAATGTTCAAATTTTCGAAGTCTCCCTCCCCCGTCATCAACGCCTCCCCACCACCATCAAAACCAAAAACCAAAAATCAAAAGAAGACTCATTACTGAGTGTCATCTGTACCTATCTCCGACACAAACAAACCGCAGTCGCCGAGACATGTCACGAATGTTAGCCATATTTCAGTATCGCCTCTTCTCAGTATATTTTAGTCTTTGTGATGAGAGCAATGCGTAGTACGAACATCACCAACTAAAAGGTAGTAATACGTGCACAAACTTTGGGACCGTGACTAAAGAAAGAAATAATTTCTCCCGCCCTCGCCGCCCTCGCCGCCCTCGCCGCCCTCGCCGCCCTCGCCGCCCTCGCCGCCCTCGCCGCCCTCGCCGCCCTCGCCGCCCTCGCCGCCCTCGCCGCCCTCGCCGCCCCCGCCGCCCTCGCCGCCCTCGCCGCCCTCGCCGCCCCCGCCGCCCTCGCCGCCCTCGCCGCCCTCGCCGCCCTCGCCGCCCTCGCCGCCCTCGCCGCCCTCGCCGCCCTCGCCGCCCTCGCCGCCCTCGCCGCCCTCGCCGCCCTCGCCGCCCTCGCCGCCCCCGCCGCCCTCGCCGCCCCCGCCGCCCTCGCCGCCCTCGCCGCCCTCGCCGCCCTCGCCGCCCTCGCCGCCCTCGCCGCCCTCGCCGCCCTCGCCGCCCTCGCCGCCCTCGCCGCCCTCGCCGCCCTCGCCACCCTCGCCGCCCTCGCCGCCCTCGCCGCCCCCCTCGCCGCCCTCGCCGCCCTCGCCGCCCTCGCCGCCCTCGCCGCCCTCGCCGCCTTCGCCGCCCTCGCCGCCCTCGCCGCCCTCGCCGCCCTCGCCGCCCTCGCCGCCCTCGCCGCCCTCGCCGCCCTCGCCGCCCTCGCCGCCCTCGCCGCCACTCCTGCACCCGGCTGCGCCTCCGGATCTTGATCGGACGAGTGTGCGCGCGCAGGCCGCCTTCCGATGGCGGCGGCCGGGCCATTCGCATGCGAGGCTGGCGCCGCAACCTCGCAACCGAAGGCGGGGCGGGGGCGGGGGCGGCTCGTGCCGCGAAGATTCACCTCGTGGCGTGTGTCGCCTCCCGCGGGGCGCCACGCCGCGTCGGGTCGATGCGTCCTCGTGCTGGCGGCCTTGCACGGACGCGTCCGCCGCCGCCGCCGCCGCCGCCGCCGCCGCCGGAGGCCCGGCAAGAGGCGGGAGCGGACAGAGGAGCAAGAGAACGGACAGTCCGTCCCCCGGGTCGCCCGGGACGGCCTCTGTTAGCAGACGCACCAGGAGAAGTTTCAACCGGACTTCCGAGTCCATCTTCACGTGATGCTCTCGGTGCTGGAGTAGCTGACTCGCGTGTTAGGTGCGATTCGCTGAGCACGGATTGATCCTGTTTGATTGTCTTGTCAGCTCACTCTTTGATTAAGTACAAGCAGTTGCCAGTTACGAACAATTATCAAAAAAGTTTAGTAGATATCACATTTTCCTTCACCTCTGCTGACAATTAGTGTGTGATGTATTTCGTACTTTTTTTAATTTTTCCGTAACTTTGTCTTCATATCAAATTGACGCATGAAAGAAATGTAATTTCTCAAGTGCGACGGTAGGAGCGAGTGAGGTGTCTTTCTCGAACATTTAAAGCATCTTTATCATGTATCTATATCACTAAAATAAATATATTAGGTTACACGACAAACAATTTGCTGTGCCGGCATCGGGACCGCGTGTGCCACTGCCAGGAGCGCCCAGAAGAGTAAATGTTTATCACACATAGGTGATAAAATGGTAGTGTAGCAGCTTAACATTGGATATTAAGACTCACTTACGAATTAATATTATATTTTAACTGTTGTCAAGCAAGACTGGTTTCAATTTATTTAACAACAAATGTCATTAAAATAAATATATATAATTTTACTGAGATATTCGAATAATCCTAGTTGTGAGTAGTAAATATCAGTTTTCAGAGAAAGACTTCGCTAAAACTGGTTTTCCCTACGTAATTTCCAGTTGAAACTAATTTTCACTGATTTCAGGTTTTCAGAGAACGTATATAATGTCCGCCATTTTAGGGTAAAAAAGCATACTAATATCTCTCTAGGTGAACAAATGTTTCCCTTGTCATTTACAAGAGAAATGAATCGTTACTGCACAGTCGATTTTAAACAATTTCTCTCGTTTCATATCCTCCAGAATGCCGTGCTTGTTGTGAGGCGAATTTCTAAGCAAAGTTCTATCATCGAAGAATAAGAATGCGGTTTTTGGATACAAACTACGAAAAACGCAAATTTTTTAAACGACGGTTTTGGGGAAGGAAATAACGACAGCCTGTATCACCCCGGTAATGCAAAATTGTTAAAATTATTTTAAATATGTCATATCTAGTGCACATGCCAATATAGTTTTGTTTTACGCTACTAAGAGTGCGCTTTCAAACCTTCAATTTTTATATATAAATTATTTCAAATATATTGTTAATCGTAGATTTAAATAGTACATCAAACAATAAAGTGAGTAGACTTCTGTTGAACTTCAGTATCTTAAATTTTAAAACAATCAATTGAATTATTTAAAAAATGAGCAGTAAATTTTATTTTATATAATTTTATAGAAATAACTTGTTTTGTATTTCCAGTCCGTTCCGCCAGTCCGTTCCGCCAGTCCGTCCCGCCAGTCCGTTCCGCCAGTCCGTTCCGCCAGTCCGTTCCGCCAGTCCGTTCCGCCAGTCCGTTCCGCCAGTCCGTTCCGCCAGTCCGTTCCGCCAGTCCGTTCCGCCAGTCCGTTCCGCCAGTCCGTTCCGCCAGTCCGTTCCGCCAGTCCGTTCCGCCAGTCCGTTCCGCCAGTCCGTTCCGCCAGTCCGTTCCGCCAGTCCGTTCCGCCAGTCCGTTCCGCCAGTCCGTTCCGCCAGTCCGTTCCGCCAGTCCGTTCCGCCAGTCCGTTCCGCCAGTCCGTTCCGCCAGTCCGTTCCGCCAGTCCGTTCCGCCAGTCCGTTCCGCCAGTCCGTTCCGCCAGTCCGTTCCGCCAGTCCGTTCCGCCAGTGTATTTGATATGTATATTTTCTTTTTTGGAGCCTTATATGAAGACGTGGCATGAAGGTTTAACATTTTCAATTTTTCTCAAAAAATGTTCCATTTTCTTAGTAACGTTTCCCCTCGCATAGAGCAAAAGGCGCATAAAATGGTGCTGTTCTCATTTTTATTTAATTCGGAAGTTTTGAAATAAGCAAAAATTCAATTTTTTGACGTCATCCTACATGTTAGAGATTTCCTTAATGAAATCTGTTCGTCAAAAAGAAATCTTTAAATTAGGTCATGTACAATATTTGAAGTCGTTTACAATATTATAAGTCGTTTTTGCGTAATTTTGTGCGAAATATGTGAAATATGCATCGTTGCATGTTATTTTCAAATATGTATTCCCACCTGAGATATGGCATGATATTCTGACGAAGCACATCCTATAATACTTAGGCGTTTAGATTCCAGAAAAATTATTCGAATTATGAGCAAATACCATCCACGTAATTCCTGGACGCATCTCTTCTATCAGCTTTAAATTTTACCATAGCCTTGTCTATTTAATTGCAAGTCTGTAGTTTTGTCAAAACTAACTTACTAACGGTGGGAACATATTTTCATGCAATACTGATATTTATAATCACAACACATGTCGTAGAAATTACATTCATCACGTGTCAGTATCAACAGTTGTCTACAAGAAAGCCACTTATAATACACCTACGTTATAACACATGGCCAGATAACGTTAAACAATAAAAATCGATGAGCAATTTTAAGTTCAAAGTAAAATATTTTCTGCTGCATAACTGTTTCTACATAATTAGAGACTATACTGGCCATCAAAAGGAAAAATAATATTTATTTTTTACGTATATACACTGCTCGATATACAAAGCACAACTTACATTGGTCGAAAAGATCCTAATTATGAGAGAAATATGAAAATAGTTGAATGATGCTACATGTTCTCTTATGGAGGGAATTATGAGAGGGAATTAGGGGAGGGAAATATGAAAAGACAAACTGAGTCTATTTAGCGTCTAGTTAATTAGTACATAAGTAAATATGAATCAATAAAATTAGGGATAAAAACAAAATTATGTATGTACTACGAGCGTTAACTGGTTCTAATGATCTCGGACGACAAAAAACCCTCGGACCAAAGACCTTCGAGCATTTTGTCGCCGCTCGATCATTAGAACTCTTACAACGCGCTGGGTGCATAAATAGCTATTATTTTAATAATAATAATAATAATAATAATAATAATAATAATATATAACGCACTAGTTTACATTTGTATTATTATTATTATTATTATTATTATTATTATTATTATTATTATTATTATTATTATATAATTACAAAATAGTTATTATACTTGCAACAAGTCATCTTTTTCAGCTTCTGGATCAATGATATCCACCTCGATCGGGTTCTTCTCAAGTTTCCTCGATCCAGTGCGCGAATGCTGAGATCGCTCCTTGTTTTGCTTCTGGACATCGACGGTGCTTCAATATACGCACGTTTTGTTGAGTTTCCCTTTTGCAAGTTGTGGCAGAAGTACAGGCGGGAGTATGGGTGCTCGAAGCTGTAGTTCGTTTACCGATGCAATAAAAGTATTCTATAACTCGGGAGCGAAAATGTCTGTTTTCAAATGTTACTAAACTCGCTTTGTTGGTACTTTTATTCATCATTCAACTATTTATTGATAGAAGTTGTGGATACGATTCTAGAGCTCAAGAAAATGTTCGCAGATTGTACTTCTCCCCCATACGTTACGTACAGGTTTTACTGTTTATTGACAAAGTAAATCAAATCTAATTAAATGAAGTATATGCAATTTTTAATCCATTATTTTCTTAAAAACAGTTCCATTTTTTCTTTATTTTTTCTCAAATAGAAGAAAGTATACTTATAAAAATGGCATAGGTCCCATTTTCCGAGAACTCTATTTTCAAAAATTATCAAACAACGCTGCCAAAATACATTGATGGTGGTATTTTTTCCTTAATGAAATCTATTCAAAAATATATCTTTTAATAAGGTGTGGTACAATTTTTGAAAATGTGAGTGGTTTTGACGTAATTTTTCCTTTGAAGGAAAGAATATTTATAAAAGTGTTGTCTTCGGAAACTTTCAAATTTGTTCTTTAATTAATAAATGGCGCAGGTCTCGTTTTTGTTGAACTCTGAAAATTCGAAAACTGCAAGTTACAAATAATGTGAGAAAATACGTGTTGAAGCACCACTACTTCGATAGCAGTACCTCACAATAGTCTTTACTATGTAAAGGTAGACGGGACAGTAAAAGAGACTTAGAATTTGGCCTGCTTTGCAGCCCATGATTCGTCATCGCCATTCACTAAGGATACGTTTGTCAGTTTTCCACGGGTATACATTTTGATTCAATGAAATTAAATTCGCCTTTTTAATAATTACCTCTAGCACCTGCATCTGAAAAGTTCTTGAAAGTATAGACGTTCAGGTTTGCGGAAACATTGAACAACTGAGGAACAATGTGTCACTCTAAAACAGCTGGAACATGAGACAATCTTGTTTTTCTCTTCAAATGCAAAGAGAAAAACACGCTATGGACATGGCATCCGCATTCAATAAAATGTCTGCTAAATTTCAGCTGAATTGCTCACGCATGTGGGCGAACCATTTTATCTGCGACACTGCGATCGACCGGGCACAGCCGTTTCTGAAATACAAATTGAATGAGACATCGCTGTAAATGGTCAGATACAACGCAAAAACTTGTGTTTTACTTGTAAGAAATTTAAATCAGTAAGACACACTAACGAAAATTGTTTCTATTACACAATATAGTCGTTAAATAATTTCTCGAGATCACTTTCAGAGAACAATATAATTTCTTCAAGAAAGTTAACTTCAGGTCGAGGCAGAAATTTACCAAGCAGGACCAAAATAACAACAAAAATCGTGTTTACTAGGATAGGACAGCAGCCTCACTGGAGCACAAAATGACAGTTGTCGCCTAGCAATTTAATGTGCGTTTATTATATTTCAAATCCACTGAAAAATTCAATTGTTCTTATTGACAACGTGTAACGCATGTCATGCTATAAAATCAGAAGCTCAAAAATACCAAATTATTTGTTGAGAATGATTTCGTGTACAATTAATTGTGTTCTCAGTCTTGAACTATTCAATTGACATTTATCATGCAACTTATTAATATTGTTTTATCTTCAAAACATCACAGTAGCGGTGATTGGAGTTAAGCCGCCGAGTTTTGTTTAAATTGACAAAAATAGTTAAACTCATATCACAAAGAAAATGTAATATGTTTAATTAATTTTATTCATCTTTTCATCAGTGCTTGACAATTATTTAATCCTCTAAAATTTTC
The DNA here is from genome assembly GCA_011170035.1 of Teleogryllus occipitalis. Lineage (NCBI taxonomy): Eukaryota > Metazoa > Arthropoda > Insecta > Orthoptera > Gryllidae > Teleogryllus > Teleogryllus occipitalis. The sequence continues at coordinate 9,977 of BLKR01009551.1, forward strand.
AAAAATTGTATTTATTTTTACTCATTTGTCGTAAAAAAACAAAACTTATGTGGCTCTTGGAAGAAAGAAATGCGTTCCCTATCGCTATTTGTGAATATGCGGTCAATATTCCTATTTATATTAAGAATCTTTCCTCTCTCGCTCATTTTCATGCTATCCACTACTCCGTGCCTCGTTGTGCCTTGTGTTCACTGTCCGTGAGGTAAAGCTTCCACTTTCAGAGCTGCGGAAAGTACAAAATCAGAGTGGTAACTCTGACCCAGACATATCTTTCATTTCTTGTTGCTTTTATTTATTTACCCTCAAAAAACAGTAAAGACTATACGTGACGTTTGGGGAGATGCATATTATGTGCACATTCTCTTGAGCTCCAGAATCTCTACCCCACCCTTTTAGAATACATAGTTGAATAACGAATAAAGGTAGCAAAACAGTGTATCATTTATATCATAATTAAAATACATATGTTCGTTTCTAAAGGTCTGTATAGTCTTTAATTGTATAGAAGAAGTTAAATTGTATGAATTGAATGAAGTTATGGTTTTTAAAGTTCGTCTAAAATTGTTCATAACTTCTGTAGTTAGTCGCGCGTTTCACGACGGTTTTTCATACTTTTCAGTATCTTCTATCGTTCACCTAAAGTATCTAATTTTAGTAAAGTATCTAAATGTTGGAATTGTGATAAAGTTTCGTAAATCGTCCATTTTTACGTTTCTCATCTACGAACACATCTGACATCATAGATACAAGTGGCTTCGTTTACGAGATTGCATTGGGAATGGTAATCTATTTGTAAATTATGTAATTATCTATCTGCAAATTATTGTCACTTAACAATACAAGCATTTACAAAATGAGATGGTGTTGTAAGGAATCAGGGCGATTATGAAAAGCGGCTGATAACCTCAAGATCATTCATTCATTCATTCATTCATTCAGTGAAGCAGATAATCAAATAATGACAGATTTAGAAAATGGAACAAAAATCCATGTTCTGACAATAATATTTTTTTGGGTCTTAAGGAAGTTACTTTCATCTGAAAAATTAACATAAAAATGTATTATATTCAACGTTTCACCAGGAGAAAATTATGTAGTGTTCTTGAGCCCTAATCCTTTTCCATTTTTATGTATTTTGTTCAGAAGCTTACAATGTTTTGTGTAATACATTTTAATCTGTTTTCAACTTCCGTCTCCCGTTATTCAATAAATAAACGCTGAAAGAGAGATTTACATCCAGCAACATAATTATTCTCCCTTTCGATCCCTGTCCTTTCGTCAATGCCATTGCTGGAAGCAAACTGATGTAAGCACACCTACAGGGCTCTCTAACGGAACTTCGCATCGCATTTAGACCACTAATCATTCGACAGGTTAGTCTCCAAACGATCAGAGATACAGATAAGGATAAAGTAGATTGCGAATGTTTGTAGGTCGCTGTAGATGTGCGGGCTGTTTGTATGGCAATTAACTCAGGAGATAAAAGGAGAAAACACAGGCGCCGAGGGAAGCGGAGAAAAAAGAGAGTCGATGTGTTTACTCTCGTCACTCGCACAGAAGGAAAATCTTCGCAAGAGGGATCTAGTTTCTCTTCGCAGGCCTCGACGAGCCTCGCGATGTCGGTATTAACAGGATTAAACATATTCGGAAGCTGCGTAATAATATAATACACCCCGCAACATTGAATGTGTTTGACAGGTCGTTTTTTTGCTTTTTTTTGTATGGTATTTGCTCGGCCACTACGAGTGCTGCGGTTCCTGCTGCAAACTGAACACATCTAAAAATATGTACTAAAACGTATCTCACAGCGTTGCGTTTTTACCCGTCGATTCGGCTCCGTAACACCCATCTGAATGGGTCCAACCCTCCCGCAAGCCGAGCCAATAGCGGTGGCGGCAGCTGCCCCGTCATACTTGCGATATGGAATCACTCGCATTGGCACAAGCTGCCATTATGTATATTTTAAACAAATCGTAAATTCGGCAGAAAGTAACAGATACTGTTGGTCAATACCATTAATTTTCGGATCAGAGCGTGGCCTGGCGGCCAAACGGTATCTTCACGCTCGGCCGCGCGTTGGTCCCCGCGAGGGCCGGCGGTGGCCGGTCAGCCGACTGGCGCGACGCGGCGGGCCGGTACAGCCCCCAGCCCGGCGGCGGCCGCGGCGGCGAGGCGGAGAAGGAAATCGTTGGAGTCGGTTTTGAGAAAATAATTGTTTAAAATCGCCTATATTTCACGCTAAATTACGCGAAAACTACTCATTTTTTCGAAAAATTGTACATGAACGTATTTAAAGATCTATCTTTGAAGAACATATTTCATAATGGAAATAATCACTATCTTCAATATTGTGGTAGAAGGAAGAAAACAAAAATTGTAAACTTTTGTAGTTTTCGAAAATTCAGATGACGAAAATTAGACCTGCGTTATTTTTAAGCGTCCTCTTCGCTATCAAAAGAAAACGTGTAATAAACAAATTTGGAGCTATTTTTAGAAACGTTTGAAAATATGTTTGAAGCTTCGTGTAAAGAACTCCCAAAATATCAAAATATCCGTTTCAAACTCGCAGGTCGTGCACATCGATCGAGGAATATCAATTCTGGGGAAAATTGTCTGAATGTATTCTTGACTGTCCGGGGTGAGCCTCGTCTCTGTCGTGGTGGCTGACGTTTCGGCCATCTTGTTGGGGCCTTCTTCAGAGCCATAGTGCCACCACGACAGAGACGCGGCTCACCCCGGACATCCAAGAATACAATGACTCCGGCCGCGGAGGCCTACGAATTCAATTGTCTGAATGGTTAAGCCCTAGCGTTGTGCACAGACAGACGGACAGCCGTCAATCGATTTTGACGGTGGAGGGCGTAGGGGGCAGAGCGTGGCGGCGATGAGCATGACGGTTACAATTTGCAACTGGAAGGACAATAGTTTTGCAGAGACGGTGAACAATGTAGTTGTAAGAGTTCTCAGCGAGCGCTTATTGCTACGCCTCTCAGGCAAACACCAATCAAGCTCGGACGTCCAGAATGTGTACAGAATACAAGCGAAAATAAATCAACTGTTTTCCGCGTAACATTGTCATATTAAATCTGGACATCTTCGTTGAATCTGTTTTACTTTTTTCTTTTATGGTAGAAATAGTGCTATGAATAGCAAGAAGTAGAAATTGCGTTAAAGTAGTTAACTTGATAAATGCATAGACTGAATTTTCCATTTAATAAACAGCTCATTAATGGTTTTAACTCTCAATAAAAATTCTCGGAATCGAAAAGTCGACTTCAATTGTTTTCCTCTGAATGCATACTTTAAGGCCAGTTTCATTTACAAGTCTCTGGTTCGAGTGAATGGTGAAAGCTCTGAGCCTTGGCAACGGAGATAGGGGTGCCACGGCAAACTTTGTACCAGTGCTGCCGACGGCGACGCTGTGACCTCCAGCTGACGACTCGTCTTGTGTATACCACCTCCGACCAAATCCCCCGTGTGCTCTGTGCGAGACAGTCTCCTTGTACTCCGCAGAGGAGACCGGCGTCCGGTCAATGGCGGGGCCGCTCGCGCTTCAGAACTTCAGGGCGGTCAGTAATGTGACGCACAAATGCCGGTGGACATAATCATACCTCCGGCAGTTGAGGTCGAGAAGCAAGAAGAGAAGAGTTATTTTGCGAATAAGGCGGCAGCAGACAACAATCCTTGAATATTGTGCCAATGAACTATTTTCCTAAGAAGCCATGTTATCCAAAAAGGTAAAATGGTCAAACGTCATACCTATGTCTTAACAAGACACTATTCGGGAGTGATCTTGAAACCCGGAAAGTGGAGTACGAATTTTGACATGGATGTAATATCTACTTTCAAAGAGAAATCTTTGCATAATTTCACATTTTGAAATAATTTATCATAAAAAATATATACTATATTTCGCAAATGACGTGGAGCCAAAATTTTGATTTCCTTCCAATATTGAAGATTCCTATGACAAGCTCCCGAGTCGGACTGCACGAAAGAATAAGAGTTGCTATTCAAGTAAATCGTCGCTTAGCACTTCAAGACGGCGCAACTTTCCACCCCTTCGGGCGCGAACTGCTTTGTATGCCGTAGCTCTCCTTTCTAAGGCATATATTTTCCTTCGAACTGATTACCTTCAGTATTGTGTTATCACACTTAACTACCTCCTAATTTGAAAACACGAAATAATCTTTTTGTGAGGCAATTTGTAATGGTTACGTTAATTAAATTCATACCGGCGTGAATTTTATACATTTGAACTTGATTGCAGATGTTTTCGTGGCCGGCAACTGGTAATTTCGCACGGGTATTGCCTCATTGACCCAAAATATGCCCCTTATGACAACCAGCAAAAATATTTGTTTGAACTGTTAATTCAACTCGAGAACGTCTAGTACTGTGGTCAGCAAGCTAACACTCACACCACCAGTATGTACACTTCATTTGCCCAGACTCATCCATACGTACTTTTAATTTTTAATGAAACAAAAGTTTTGAAAAAAATTGCACTTTTGCAAAAGTCATAATAATGTCTCCATCCTTACGAAATGTTTAACCAAAAAATTAAATTAGTTTTGAAAATCATGATAAAGTTTGTTTGGAAAAATTCCATGATGTAACAAAATTACCGGAAAACTAATAACATTTCAAAAGAGTGACCATGAAATGATAAGGTATATTATTAAAAAATAGCATTACATTCCTCAATTGAAAAATTTATTATTTTCTACAAAAAGCATTAAGAAAGAACTCTAGGTTGAATGTCGAAGGTGAACGACAATTCGGAAAAAATTGGTCATAAAATTTTCGATATATGAGGTTTTAATGAAAATCGGACCTACGCCATTTCTAGAAGTCCACTTTGCTATATTCGAGCAAAAAATGTCAAGGAAAACATTTGAAGCTGTTTTTAGAGAAAATCCTGCTTACGCATTTTTGGGAAATTGTCATCAATTGACTAAAAAGTACGAGGAACTTAATCGTATTTAGAAAAATGTAGTAATCGTTTAAAAATATTGAGGAGCAAATGTTGGCCACAGAAGAACATTCAGAATCTCGTCATCGAGTTTTTGCAGCTTTATTTTTCTGTGTAACCTACATATACCTAACATATGTATACGAGAAAGTATAAACTACATAACTATCGAATCAAAGTAGTATATTTAAAAAAGGAAAAATTTATTTTTTCTGGTGTGCATTGAAAGAGATGCACGTCTCTCCAGCTTATTAAATTAATGAGCGGCGAAAAACTGCGGAGAGAGGGAATGAGATGCCCCTGAATCTCTATCGGATGATTGACCCGTTATTTCATGTTTCCGGGCGCATCAACTGCTATGGTCATTAGTCTCGTTAATGCAGTGTACGTTGATATCACAGGCGGTGGCAATTTTCTTTGTTTGAGGAGGGGAGAAGAGGCGCTATTTGCATTGATAACAGATGGAGAAGGAGCAGTTTATCACATCTTTGCTATTCCGCGTCACCGTAACGTATTTTACCTATTCTAGCTAACTTATGTTGGCTAATGACACATTCATCTAGCTCATGTCTGAAGTATGCTCCAAATATGTTGCTACTTCGTACTTTAATTACCCATTTTGGATAGTGTGAATACTGAATGGCCAATTCGCGAATTAGTCACTTTGAGATGTTAACACTGATTGTACTGCTTCAGAAACTTACGGAAGTGTAGGGTTTGCTAAAGAATGAGCGGTGACTTTGCATTTCACGTTCACAAAAAATGATATGGAACTCCACGATATTAAATTTCAGTAAGTATAATAGCGTCTACATTAACTAAAGTGGTAGGACTGACTATAATCTGATAATAGAACTTCCTTGGTTAATGGAACCGACCAATTTCGTAAACGTAAATTATCGACGATCTTCTTATGATCAACAATGTTCTTAAGTACGAATTGCCTTTAGACAAGTCCACTACCGCACGAGGGGTATGAACCTAAAAGCCTTAATTAATCACACCCATTCTAATCGTAAATATATTTGAATTATGTCGGTTTATTGAATACGTTTGCACGTTGATTTACAGAAACCACGTTCTTTCAATAGCTGATACTCGTCATCCTTACGCGTTATAAATAAGCATTATTGAAGCAAAGAGGCTGCTTTATTATCGACTCGGAAGTAAGTTTCGTTTCCTCTCCGCGATGAGACTTGTGCGTCCTCGTGCTGCCTTCCTCTAGCTTGCACGGGCAACCTCCGTGCTCCTGGCCAGAGATAGCTTTGAGATTTATTGAACGCGCGCGTTGCGGTTTCTCGGGCTGCTTAAACACTTTTATTTATGTGACAGGTTTACCGAACTCAATGCGCCTTTTAGTGCGTAACTTTTGGGAACATTAAGCAAATTTTTCATCACGTTCAACGTCGGTGAGTGACATCAAACTTAGAATGCGATGCTAAAGACCGTTTTCTCTCACCACGTTCGAATTATCTGCAAACGTAGAAGTATTTTATGGGTTTCAAATAAATAATGAACTACTGATTTTCCTGAAATAAATGGTGGAGCGCAGACGAGTCTCTCTTTCTCGATATTAGTGTTTTCTGTTGTATATTTTAGGAATAAGTATGTACTTACCATTACTTTGTTTACTTTTATTCCAACATCTGTTAACGTATTATAATTTATTATCTGAAGCCGTAATAACGAACAATAAATGCTCAACGATCAATGGTTATCTTGAAGAGGAAAAGCCAAAGAAATCCAGATATAAACTTTTAAAGGGACATAGATGGTGAGAAAGGGAGTGTGAGGGAAGTTGTTCATAGAATTAATGTTTATAAGTTAGAGTAACTTTTAGTTGTGTACTTAACAAGTTTAACTCTCAACCCCTCACACATCATTTTCAAAGTATTTGCGACTGCTAAAACATTTATGAAAACCACATTTCCGTCTCCACCTGTCTGAGCACGTGAAATAATTTGATAAGCATTTTACTGACTCGAGAGAAATTCAGAACACGTTATTTTCTAGAAAATCCGAGTTAGTCCGAAAATACACAAGATAAATCCGTTTTCATCGGACTAATGTCGTTATGTCTCGTTCTGGGAAGCATTCATGCATATGTGATGAGCATTATTTCCAAGCGTGCATTTGAACTTCTGTCTCTCTAGCTGTTTCACCTTCTTCCTCTCACCACTGCTCAAGGTATCTTTGTAAAGAGTGTGATACACTTTATAAACGTTTATAACGAAGGGAGTGTTTTGTGTCAATATTAATTAAATTCTTTGCACAATATCGATAAGTCTGGAATAACAAAATATGCATATTAATTTACTTAATATATTTTGCACTTATTTTTATTCAACCCACACTCACAAATGTGTGTGTATATATAAATATATATATATATATATATATATATATATATATATATATATATATATATATATATATATATATATACCGGGTGAGGCACCTAAGTTGGCCACAGCAAATATCTCCGAAACGGTTTGAGGTATCGGAATCCGGTTTGCGCCAATTTGGTGTAGATGATTGGGGAAATAACATACTTAATTTTCTGGTTTGTAACTGGTGTAGTTTTGGAGATATTGACACAACTTTGATTTTTTAAATGGAAGTATACATTTTTTTCAGCATCATTGTAAAGATCTCAAAGAGGCGAATAGAGTGATAGTGATATTGTTAACATTTGAAGAGAGACTTTTGCAAATATCCATGGTTTTCTCAGCAACCACGTGATGGACGCGGGAGAACGCGTTCCGTAGACGTTTTCGTTGTTGGAAAATGCGTCTGACCTTGTTTGTGCCCACAGATTTAAACTTTCTACATTCCCGTGTCCAATCTCGCCTTCGCGAGCCAAAAGTGCACTCGACTAAGCATACCTACAGAGGCTCACTTTAAGATTCGGTCACCCTCTTATTCTAATTTGTTTAATTTTTACAAAAGAAGTGGGACGAAAAAAATAAAACTGATATGTGCATTCAATAGTAACTTGTTTATTGCAACAAATGTGCCGTTCAAAATTATTGAAATTAGCATGAACATTTTAAATTTTGGGAAAAGTACAATAGAATGAATAATATACGCCACTTTGAAATTCGGTCACACACAACATAATTATAGAAGCAATACTGACTATAGAACTAATTACAACTAATACGTCATACCCGTCATATACAGTTTACAATACAATACAGTTTACATTACAATACAGTTTACATACAATACCCGTCATACGCAGTTTTTAACTGTTTTTTGACGTAAATAAATAAATAAATAAATAAATAAATAAATACTAACACAAAAAATAATTTTAATATCTAGTGGGGTAACGTTTACGATTAATCACCTCTCGTAAACGTTGGGGCATATTTAACACAATTTTCTCTGTTTCTTTTGAACTTAAATATCCCCATTCCTCTTTCAGTCTCCTCTTCAGTTCTTCTTTCGAAGAAATTGGAGTTTTCCTGACTTTCCTGTCTAGAATTTCCCAAAGATTCTCAATGGGGTTGAGGTCTGGGGATTAAGGAGGAGTGTCCAAAACCGTTGGGCAATTATAAAGTAACCATTCTCATACTATATGGGCTTTGCGTTTTGGGTCATTGTGTTGATAAAAGTAAAAAGTCTGTCTTATTCCCAAATTTTCAGCACTTTTGTGTAAATTTTGTCGTAATATTGTCAGGTAGTGTTCCTTATTCATTGTGTCATCAATAAAAGTCATTTGTCCCACACCAGCCGCTGACATGCATCTCCAAACCATGATGTTACCCCCACCGTGCTTTACAGTAGGCTGCATATTTTTTTGGTCGAGTTCTGCGTTCACTTTACGCCACACAAGAACTCTTCCATCTGACCTCATGAGATTGAATTTGCTTTCATCGGCAAATATCACATCTCGCCACCACTCTGGGGCCTTGTGAATATACTTTTTGGCGAACTCTAGTCGTTTTCTTCTATTCGCCTTGCTTACGAAAGGTTTCCTTCGGGCTACTCTTCCGTTATACCCCGTACTTCTTAACACTCTCCGCACAGTTTCGGGATGAACAATCTTCCCACATTCCACCCGAACCTCGGCCACTATTTTAGGAGCACTCAGACTTGGATTTTTTTCACTTTTTTCATGACAGACCGTCTCTCTCTCTCGGTCAGCTTCCTTGGTTGACCTCTGTAGCTGTTGGACTCGATTCTATCCTCGTTCTTGTATCTTCGTATGATGTCTTCTACGGTGCTTCGAGGAATATTCACTAAATTGGCGATGTTCCTGTGAGACATTCCTTTCTCATAGTGAAAAATCACCAGCTGGCGCTGATCGAATAATGTGTTCTGTCCTTGACGTCTCATTATACGCAGAAATCACCTCTACAACGGTAAGCAGGTGCGACAGGGTTGAAAGCTATTTCTAAACTGAAGGTCGAGGGTAGTTAAACTGTAACTGGCATTTACTATGCTCTTAAAAACGGAAATTTGTGACGAAATCAGCGCCAGCCAATAGTGACCGAATTTTAAAGTGGCGTGATTGATAGACTCTGAAGAAAATCGGAGAATATTTCTGGTCTTGTGCTTTAAAATTTGTTGATTTTTTGAAAATTTACCGAGAAAATACTGACAGTGTCAAGGATATAATTTTTCTTTAATTGTGTAGGCTTATGGAGAAATGTAGAGCAAATACGTAAAAAGTTGCTGACTGACCGAATCTTAAAGTGAGACTATGTACGTTAAGTGATATCGACATGAAACCAGACGAAACCGTGCAAGTGACAATTTATATTAATGAAATTTATTTAACAAATTTAAATTAATTTAACATGACGAATAATAGTTGCACATTTTTCTGTACTATACTAAATAGGAAAGCTAGTGAAAAATAGTGTCCTTTAGTAATTTTAATGGGTATGGAATGAGATAAATTCAAGTGCCGAGAATTCTTGTACTTCAGATCTCATATTTCAGTAAAAAATACATTATGTATTAATCAAAGGAAGAGGAATCTAGTATGAATGCGACAACTTAATAATGTAAGATAATCAAAGACCAAATTTACATTTTATGAGCAAGTCCGAGCAAAGTGTCAATTTGGTCGCTGATTATCTTAATTCAACAATAAATGCCTACCATGGTGCAATACGAACACAAATTTTATTCTCTAAATTTTATTTACAAAGAATACATTTGCTATTCTTTAAGTCAATACATGGAAATCAAACAATTAAAGAAAATATTGACAACATTACAAGTTCATTAACATGCATAAAAACAAATTTACTTTCCCACAAAATAGTATCATGCGGGATTCTGTTCACGTCATGTGCTCAATGTGTTTACCGTCCACAGCAATACACATTTGCAACCTCGTTTCCAGCGACCGACGCACAGATTGGAACGTCTCTTGCTTGATGTGGCCGCAAGCTTCTTTTATACGCCTCTTCATGTCTTCTGGAGTCGTAGGAACGTTTGCATAGACAATGTTCTTCAAAGTTCCCCAGAGGAAAAAATCGAGTGGTGTGAGATCAGGTGAGCGTGGAGGCCATTTTGCTACACCACCTCTCCCTATCCACCGACCTGCATACATTTCGTTTAAAACTTGCCTTGACACAATAGCAGAATGTGCAGGGCAACCGTCGTGCTGATACCACATACCAAGACGCAACTCCAAGGGCATTTCCTCTAGCAGCGTTGGCAAGGTCTCTTTGAGGAACTTTGAATACACTTGACCTGTCATGTTTCCTTCAATGAAGTATGGACCGACTATAAAATCATCAAGGATCCCACACCAGACGTTCACACTCCACTGCCGCTGATACTCCACTTGACGAATCCACTTCGGGTTCTCCGTCGCCCAATAGTGCATGTTCCGTAGGTTCACTTGTGCGTGATTTGTGAATGTCGCTTCATCGGTGAAAAGTATTTTGTTGAGGAATTTTTTGTCGTCTCTCAGTGACATTAGAGCAAATCTACAGAATTGCACACGTTGTTCATAATCATTTTCACTCAATTGCTGGTGCAGGCTAACGTGGTAAGGATGATATTTGTGCCGGTGCAGTATACGCAGAACACTCCTTTGACTTATACCACAAGCTCGGGAAATATCTCGCGAACTCACATGGCGGTTTGTAGTTACATATGCCATTATATCAATTTCCCTCTTCTCATCAGTAGCAGGCTTCGTTCTCTCTCGTGGTTTGGAATTCCAATTGCCGCTTGATAACAGTCGTTGGCATATTCTTACTAACGTTTTTCGTGACACAGGCTTCCGATTAGGATATTTTTCTGAGTACATTTTCACAGCTTGCTTTGCGTTTCTTCCACACTCACCGTACACAAGAAGAACATCAAGTTTTTCTTCATTCGTAAATTTCATCATGTACGCCTATGCTCAATTAAACCGTTTAAAGAGTGTCAAACTGTGCTACAATTATGAACACTCGCTCGTGAACAGTTTCAGGGGCGAAGTGAAAAGAGATTTCAATTTCACTTTACAGAGCGCAGCGCTATGACGGCAAGAAAGGACAAACACTATTTCCGCCTGCAGGAAAACAGTTACGAAATGGCGTGGATCACGTGGTTTTAGAGGAACTGTAGAACGCATTTTTTTCTACAGTTTCTCTCCAAATATTAGGAAAACTTATATTACTGCATTCGTCTCTTTCAGATCTTTACAATGATGCTGAAAAAAATGTATACTTCCATTTAAAAAATCAAAGTTGTGTCAATATCTCCAAAACTACACCAGTTACAAACCAGAAAATTAAGTATGTTATTTCCCCAATCATCTACACCAAATTGGCGCAAACCGGATTCCGATACCTCAAACCGTTTCGGAGATATTTGCTGTGGCCAACTTAGGTGCCTCACCCGGTATATATATATATATATATATATATATATATATATATATATATATATATATATATATATATATATAAGGATGAATCACGTAACTTTAGCATCTCCTGTAATTTATGAGGGGGTAAAGTTGTTTCAATACAGTTTTTACAGAAGTGCTTCACGGAGTGGGGCTAGTTTATACATACATTTATTTCAATTTTATCATTTGTATTCTACTAGATATTGAGGTAATTTTGTTTTTTAAATAGAACTATACATATTTTTAGGCTATCATGACGAGCGTAAAAGATAAATTCAATGATATACATATTGTCATATTAGATAAGCATTTTTTGAGTAATTTCGATATTTTTTCGACGAGATATTGTAACGCCCCGAGATCGTGTTAGCAGGGAGGGCGCTGCAAGACTTTGTGAAGTGGCCTGTTACATTCAAAATATCCGTTAAATACGAGTCGCAAAAAATCAAAATTACGCACAAAAACGTTTATCTAACATATAACAATATGTATATCACTAGATTCGTGTTTCTTCGCTCGTCATGATAGGCTAAACAATATGTATCATTCCATTTGAAAAAACAAAGTAACCTCAGTATCTCGGAAAATACAGGTGATGAAATGAAAACATATACATTAATTAGCCCCATTCCCTCATGCACGTCCGTGAAAACCGCATTGCAATAACTTCAACCGTTCAAAAATTACAGAAGGTGCTAAAGTTACGTCACACACACACTCGTGTATATATATACAATATATATACAAATATTCTAACTATATGGAAATATACCCCCCATATCGCCACAACTGCCCACACAAAGGCATCGACATACGGAAAGAAGCGAAGCGCGCGGCAGGCGCAAACTACGCCGTCTATCCGCGGCTGACCGAAGAGCGGAGTGCGAATTCGCGAACAGAGTTTTTCCTGCGGTCAAGACGAAGGGAGGAGAAGTGGCCAACCCTCCGAGGTTGCCCCAGGCCACATCTCATAAATACCGCGAGACACGACGAAAAGGCTCTCTGTTAATCCGGCGACGCGAGCGAAAGCACTAGTTCTATGAGTCTGGTAGCGTAGGCGAACGCATTTGTTCTCTAGGAATTTGGTAGTGAAAGTGAATAATTGAGTGGTGTAAGCGTGGAGAATTAGTTGGTATAGGAGTGTGATTGCAATACGAACATATTAGTAATCAGCAGCAAGCTCGTTAGAAAGAAAGCGGGCGGAGCAAAGTAAGAACAGTGAACGTTGTTTACAAAAGTGCTCATCTCGCGCAGAGGACAGTTTTGTGAAATCCAGTGGAGACTGACTGTTTTAGCGCTGCAGTCATTCGAAGTGCAGCTGCGACGCCCCGTGTAGTAACGCGAAGATCCGATTTTGCGACGCGCCAGAGACTTGGAGCGCGGACATTCTCATTCGCGGTGAGGACGAAAAGAAGAGAAGAAGAGGGGAGCAGGGAGTGGATGAAGCGTACGAGAGAAGGGCCTGGTTTGACCGAACGCGTGGCGGACGGGTGAAACGTACGAGAGAAGGTGGAGTCACGTCGCTGCGACACCGGGTGACGAGAGTGCCAAGGTCGGCCACGAGCGAACTAGAGAGCGCCGTAAAGGTAACCGAACTTGCGACTTTTCGTGCGAAGATTGGTGCGGGCCAGAAAGTGGATAACTGCAAATTTTCGTGGTAGTTCATGTGAGAAACTCCCTAAATTCAGTATAGAAAGATTGTCGACTTTTAAACAAATTCGTGAAGGTTTAAATTCTGCTAAAAGTGTACCTTGTTTGATTTTACAAAAGGCCAAAACCTTGTACAATTTTGCGGCAATGTTGTGTAACTAACTGACTTCATTCTGTGTTATTGGGGAAAGATAAAGTTGTTACACTATTTGATGAATGTGTAAATATTCTTTTTTATGGTTTAAATTGTACGTATTATAGTATATTTCCATGTTACTCAGTCAAATTTCTTTCTTTCATGTTTCTAGTAACGTCTGCGTAGCCCGAGGCCAGCATTTGTGGGCATCGCAGAACTAATCAGTAAAATTCATTTTTAAAGTCCATACACGGCAGAGAGAAAGGGCAAAGAAAAAACAGTAGGGCTCAAAAGGGAAAGTGATAACATTTTGTTGGTTCTGCTGGTTCTGATTTGTGTTTCGGGAGCCAAACTAACGGTACCATTAGTAAAATTTTGTACAAAAGTCAGGTCATTTAGCGATCCGAAGTGATCTGCTGTTTAATTCAGGTGTGTTTGTGTATTAATTTCATTGATTATTTGTTTAATTCGAGTGTATTTTGTGTATTGATTTCATTGAATATTTGAATACATGCTCGTTATTACCCATATTTTCTTTGATTTATGTGTCAAGTGTTCAGACCTTTCTTGCACCCAAAAGATCCTGCCTCCTGAGATCACAAACTCACTTATCGAGCATTCATTCGACCACACTCGCCCCAGAGAGTTTTGTGTCGGTGGTGGCCGTGCCTAAACTTCATTTAAGTACTTCAATTTAGAAATTTCAGAGTTTTTAATGAAACACATTTGCCATGTAATTAAACGTAATTTGCTTTATTCAGAAAAGAGTAAAGAAAACATTGAACCATATTTCAGAAAATTTTATGAATGTTCAAGTGGCTTTATGTAAAAAAAAAAACAACGAAAACATGTTTCAAAGTCGTAAGGTCTCCAGTATGCCAAGGTTGATCGGGAACATCAATTTTGGGCCCAGTCTTCAGCTGCGGGCCAGAGCAGTCGCTCCGTTATCAGCAGCTACTAGCGTTCCGTGCCGAGTGAGGCCGACCAGTCTCGGTCTGACTTCAGTATTTGTTTAGTGTTTTGTCCGTCCAGTGTTGTATAAATTCTATCAAAACTGCTCAAAGTGCTACACAATCTGCGCACCGAAGTTACTTTAAACCAGTGAGTGCAGTGCGTCCATCAATCGCTCGTTACTCTCAATCATGAGCAACGAAAACAATGCCATCACACAGGAGTTAATCAGTGCCGCCTTAACCACATTGAACGGTGAAGCACCATCATCGTCAGCCAGTAATATGGAATCTTAACTCAGCAGGTCACTCCAGCAACTTCCAAACGGGCGGGAATTTCACGCCCCCCACAACGTCACCGATGGACATAACCCCCCCGGCTCCATCATCAGGTGTCCCACCAGCCTTCAACCAAGCGGCCGCCGGGACTCTATCCGGTAAAAGATCGATAGAGACCTGCGATGAAGGTGACAGCAAACGCGCGGCAACGCAAGGTAACACCCATCATAATAGTAATGCAGACCTACAGAAACAGTATAACGTAATAGTTTCCAATAGATTTAGCTTTCTCAACGAACAATTTCCTGAAGAACCACCCGAGCCAAAGACAATTCCACCAATTTTTGTTACCGCCACAAGTAGTCACGCCGAACTTATTTGTGAAATCAAAAATAAAATATCCAATAACATTACAACAGAATTCAAGACCAACAAAATTAAAATTCTATTCCGAACCGTACAAGATTTCCGTAGTGCTGTGAAGTATTTTATTGAAACTAACAAACAATTTCATACCAACAGTGATCCCTCTTGTAAAAAATTTTCAATAGTGATAAAAAATATACACCCAACAATCACCGAAGAAGAAATATTAGCAGACATAAAATCCCAGTTTCAGTCAGTCACTAAAGTAACTAGATTAATGAAAAACAGTGTACCAATTCCAGTGGTCGCAATAGATTTCAATGGTAAAGACAAAATAGAATCAGTCCTCCAAATCAACAACGTGTGCTTCTCAATAGTTAAACCAGAGAAAAGAAAAAAATCAAAAGGTCCAATTCAATGCATGAGATGCTTAGATTTTGGTCATACCCGTAACTATTGCAATTACATAATGTCGTGCGCGTTTTGTGCCGGAGAACACTTCACTGCGCAATGCCCTACCAAAAACAATAATAATCTAAAATGTTAACTCTGTAATGGAGCACATAGGGGAGACCTTCGATCTCATGAATGCTCATACTATAGTAAACTAATCGAAAAAAGACAAAATATTTTGTCTAAGAGAATCATAGAAAATCCGTTACCAATGCCATCACCCCCATTAAATATTACAAACTTCCCTTCACTCCCACAAGTAACAGAAATCCCAAACTTCACTCAAGCAAACTACAACAATCAAACACAATCACCCCATCCTAACACTACCACAAACCAAACATTTAATTCAACCAACAACAATCACCCTACGAACAACAATAACCCCTTCACTCCAACTCTACAGAATATAATCCATTCAATCACTAACTACATATCAAGTATTATATCCTCAATATTTCCAACCATAATACAAAGCATACAGAACTCAATAACCTCGTACTTTAGCAACAATTACGGCCAACCATCCCCTTAAAAACTTTATCATTCTCAATTGGAACTCAAACAGTATTTCAAACAAAAAAAACTGAACTAATCCATTTCATCCAACAAAAATCAGTTGATATAGCTTGCATAACAGAAACTCACCTCAATAGTTCAATGAACTTTTCAATCCCAGGTTTCAAAATTTTTAGATCTGACAGAAAATGATCAAGGGGAGGAGTCCTAATCTTAATTAAACAAAACGTTCCACACTATCAGTTCATCCCACCACCCACCCCCGGCCTCGAAACTATAGCAATTAAAATTCCATTAAATAATAACAGTGATCTCAACATAATAACAGCATACAAACCTCCCAAAATTAAAATAATAACAATTTATCTACATTGTTGCAATTACCCACCCCAACAATCATCATAGGAGATCTCAATGCTAAGCACCACCACTCATGGGGATGCCGAATCACCAACCCGGCAGGCAACTTCTTACGTAACTTACATCAAATACCCTTCTTTATTATAGCTCCCCCAGATCCCACATACTATCCCTTCGATTCCCAGAAAAATCCAGATATCCTCGACATAGCACTCACAAATATCACTTCCCAATTAAAGTCGCTTACGTACCATGAATTGGATTCTGATCATATCCCAGTCATTATCTCTACCCGTTTCCCCGTGCCCCCTCCAACTCCTCCCTCTTTGACATCCCTAAACACACTTAATATAAATTGGAAAGCATTTAACTGAAATATCAACCTCTCAATCCCCTCATTTAAAACCTTAAAATCTCCAACAGATATTGACGACGCAATATGAATATTCAGTAATACAATAATTAATGAAATAAACAAAGTACAAAAAAACAAAATTCCAGATCCTTACACTAAACTAAGCAAACCTCTACCTGCTAAAATAATTCAACTAATTAAATAAAACCAGAAGACTCTGGGACTCATTAAGAATACCATCAATAAAAAAAGAATACAATCATTTAAATAATACTTGCAAACACGTCTTGTACACATACAGACAGCAGCAATACTCAACCTTATTACAATCTCTAAACGTAAGAAACAACTCTCTATGGCAATTTACAAAAAAAAAATTCTGAAAAAAAATAATTCAATTCCACCTCTATCAACAAACACAGGCAAAATACACTCTCCTAGCGCCAAAGCAGAAGCATTAGCAGAACATTTCTAAAATACGTTTACGCCCAATAATTCTCCTTTTCACACTAAACACCACGAAATCTTACAAATAGCCTCTTCCCCCATCTTTAATATACCCCATAGAATAAAATACATTTCTCCACGCGAAATAAAAACTCTAGTTCAGAAACTTCCAAATAAGAAAGCCCCCGGACACGATAAAATCAGTTCAATAATCTTAAAAAATCTCCCACCGTCAGCCTTAGCCTTCCTAAACAATATTTTCAATTCAATTTTAAGAACAGGATACTTCCCTCAAACTTGGAAACATTTAATCATTCACCCCATTCCGAAACCCAACAAAAATCATTCGAAAGTAGACAGTTACCGGCCCATCAGTTTACTACCCGTTATTGCCAAAATATTCGAAAAACTAATCCTTGCCAGATTAAACAAGCATCTCAAAAACATTAACTTAATTCCCAAACATCAATTCGGTTTCATTACTCACCACTCAACTGCACACCAACTACTTAGATTAACAGAACACATCCACTCTGCATTTCAGAAAAAACAACACACAATATCTACATTCCTCGACATCACACAAGCATTTGACAGAATTTGGCACCCGGGACTAATCTACAAACTAATAAAAGGTGGAACTCCAACCTACATTATTCACATCATCAAACGTTTCCTATCAGATCGCACATTCTCAGTAATAGTCAACAATCACCACTCCACCCCACACATAAAGCAGGCGTCCCGCAAGGCTTCCCTTTATCTCCAACATTATTCAACATATACATAGCAGACATTCCATCATCATCAAAATCTAATATACCTCAATTCGCAGACGATACAGCCCTATTCGCCTCAGGATACTCACTAAGTAACCTACGATCACAAATTCAAAATCACTTACACAACATTGAAACCTGGGCAAACCTCTGGAAAATTCAACTCAATCCCGACAAAACAATAGCAAAAATCTTCTCACTCATAAAGTTCACCTCCCCCACTCCGCTAGTAATAAACAACTCCCCCATCACCTGGACCCCACCATCGCAACCCATAAAATACCTAGGACTTCATCTGGACACAAAACTAACCTGGAAAACCCACATAGATATCAAAATTAAACAAGCAAGAAATAAATTATTCCAACTCCGGCCACTAATCAACAAACATAAATCTCTGTCATACACAAACAGTCAACACTATACAAAACAATAATCAGACCACTACTCCTTTATGCATGCCCCCATATGGACAAACGCAGCCCCCACAAATGTCAATAAAATTCAAGTTATGCAAAATAAATTTTTAAGATTAATCACAAATGCCCCCTGGTTCATAAGTAATAAACAACTTCATTCAGAATTAAACATTACAATAATAAACCAAATAGCACAAATATCACACAACTTCTACCAAAACCTAACAGACATACCAGCGGCATCCCATTACAAACTTCCGAAAAATCCAACCCACACACGAATAAAAAATAGATTCCCTTTTGAAGCATTCCTCAAAATTTTAGCCAACGACAATTCATAACACCGAGGTTCTCCCCTAGAGTATCCTCTCCAATGCATAGATTAAGGTAGCTTAGATATTTTAACTAGAATAAGTCTGCAAAAATACATCTGTAAAGTAGTTGTACTGAACGATGTAAATCCTCCAAAATGAATAAATGTGTTATTAAAAAAATCAATTTTGGGGAAAATTCTATATACAGTTTATTCCCTAATATTGTTGGCATGCGTACACACGCACAAACGCGCAGACAAAGAAACTGAGTCGTTTTTGAAAAAACATTTTGTTCGGTATTAGATACCCGATTTCGTTTCAGGTGTCTCGACGTCAGGAGGGAGAAACAAGTGACGTCCACGCCCGTAATAACTTAAAACGTTAGTAGATTAGTGTTTTATCGTCTAAGGGTAGGTTTTCTTCATTCAGGTTTTATCCTACGTTATCCAAATGTGTATTTTCCCAGGGATTGGATACAATGTAGCCAAAATAAAAGAATTTCAAGAATGAAATTGTAAATGAACTATCAATTGTACTAGAGTATCTCAAGTAAAGAACCATTTACATTTCGTTTTGTGATTTGTTTGTTAAATTGCTGACATTTCTACTTTCAGTAACTGTACTTAAATGTTCAAATAAGATATTAAGTCATGAAGGTGCTATTCTATGATTTTTCAAGATTGCTGGCAAAATTCAATATTCACAAATATACATCAGTTCATTTTGTGGACCATTTGTGCCCGACATTAATGTATTTTTCTCTTTGTTTTCTTAAACTTGTATTTCCCTATCTTTTATCTCAGATTATTTTACTTTCTTCCCCTTCTTTTTGTTTTTCTGTTTCTTTCGGATAATGCCTCACGCCTTTTTCTCTGTCCTCTTCCCCATCTAACTTTGCGCCCGATTTAGTAACTCGTCCATTTCAACAGAACGCTCATTGGCACAAACTTTTGAGGAAGAATGGAAGATATAATGCAGACATTACTGCATTTGCCGTGTTTTTTGACACATACTCCACATCAGAGTTGTTTACAACGTTGATCTAGCGGCACAACAAACTAGGAGTTCTGAAAATGAAAGCAGACGTTATGGAGCTGTCACAACTAAAGTGCTTTCTGAAATGTATCTCACGTCGTCTTCGGCTCAAAAACTTCTGAGCAAAGTAAGTCCTAGAGCTTCGTTCTCAACGTACATCGTGGAGAAGCAGGAAGTTCTATATTCACCCTAGTCTTTAAAATGAAACAGAATTTTCAGAGAATACATTTGGACGTTTCGTAAATAAACTTCGCGTTTATAAACACTATGAAAATAATGAAAACTTATCAACAATCGTAAACCAAATTGCTAAGAAACAAACGCTTGAACTTAAATTGGATTGATCGGTCGTGAATTTCAGTACGAAATCCCATCTCCATTATTAAATCTTTTTTATTTTGTTTATTTAAAGTCGCTTTTTAACCACAAAAGTCATCAGCGACCACAATTAAATATACATCTATGTATTAAGTATCACATTTAAGTTTCACATATTAAATGTCACAATTCATTAAGTATCTATATATTTAAAAAAATAAGGTATTCTGCAATGGCTTCGTTTAGAGCTTCTACTGAACCGATTGTTGTATTTTTTCTTTTAAATGAAAGAATATGATCCCTAGATGTGTTATCAGATATTGTTTGTGTTGATTCACCAACATTTACTGTGTAAATTAATAAATTAAATCATTCTTTAATAGTACGCTTATCAATAGTCAATTGTTTTATTTCAAAGGGTGGCAGTTTCAAAATCGATATACGTGAGTCCACGATGCTTGATGTTTTGTTTTGATTGTTGAGATTTGTTTACAATTCATCAAGGTTTTGTTTCAGTGTAATAATTTCATTGTGGTGTTGACAGTTTGCATGTATTTGCTTCTGTGGTGTATTTTGTAGAGAACACAGTGGGTTTTGCTCGGTTGTACTTTAGTGAAGTTGTTTACAGGTTATGTCGAATTTGGAATCGTTGTCCACCCGCCCCAAAAGACGCAAACGTACATTAACTGGACGCAGGGAAAGAGAAAGTCAACGTAGGTGTCGTGATAGTGAGATCATTTGGTTTTCTATTGGGTCATTGTCTATGAAATGTCAGTTTTGTTCTGCTTTGTACTTTCCATGTGAGAGAAATTCTGCAAACGATTTACTCTGTGTTGCTTAAATGGGAAAATAAGTTTACCTTCGAGTAATATGCCAGAAGAAATCAAACAGTTGGTAATAGGAGATGATGACACAACAAAAAACTTTAGAAATAATATTCTTCAGTATAATAGTGCTATATCTTTTGTGCCGATATTGCATTGCCACCTGGTCATGGGCCATACGTGTTCAAAATTTTTGGAACTCATCACCGAATATCTTCGTTGTACCCTCAAGATCCAAACAATGCAATATATTGTGAACATTAGTCTGGGTACAGTATTTTACAATTATCTCAGATCTCACCGTCAAATTTTGACGGGTTCTCACTAGTACACAATTAAATATCAATCGAATTAAGTATATATCTCATTACAATTATATTGCATGACAATATCAAATCTTTAGAATGCCTCACTTCTATATTTTGTTGACAATCGTGATTATATAAAAAGCGACTATGAAATAATTTTATCTTCAAATATTTACAAATTCTGGTAAATTTAGACGGAAAAGAAGGAATTTTAATAAAAAAAGCGCAATTTTGTAAAGTTACACATAAATATCAACTTTATTTCAACATTCTTCACCAGTTACTTCAATCACATTTTTAGTAGAGCGTTAATAAAAAATATACCAAATTTATTTGTTTTGACTTGTTTTCCCTGAGGCGTTCCAAAAATATTTCGCGAGGTTTCACACGCAGAAAATATATTGTTCCTCTGTCGCAAAAAAGCATTCAGCTGCACACTTCTTTCTAGTTGCGAGCAACTTAGTTACACGATCTGGTGAAGCCAACAGCAGTAATATGCACATTAAAAGTGACTTTCAGACACTTTAAGTCTAGCGCTAGATTAAATAATTCACTAAACTTATCGAAGAGGAATTGACTTACTATACAGAGAATGCGAAATGTTTACTAAGCTAAAATATTCAAGTCAAAGTTGTCGCTTCCCTAAGCATTTCCAATTCGGTGACAAGGTTCCGGCTTTCGGTCTCTACGATTGACATAAACAACTCTAAACACGCCGATTTCATAATTTCCATTTTTATGTCCAAAATTCTTTGTTCTCCGATCTCCGGGCGCTTCGCTTTGGTTCTCCGTTCTTGAGGTTAACAGAGTGCATTCGTTCTTGAAGTATGTTAAGGAGTTTGATCCACTAAAGTGTGTAGAAACATTTTTAGTAAGAGGCTGAGATTAATTATTAAAATTAGGTTCCAAACTCCTTTCCCGTATCAAAGTTCATTGTTCACCTTCTGTTCTATGCAATACCCTTCACAGAACGTACCCGTCTGCGTTAAGTTGCTTATCAAACGCAGACACCCTAACAGACACAGAAATCAGTACATTGATAATTTGAAGGTACGTTTGCTGGCATAACATAATAAATGGAACATCTTGCTTGAGATTTGAGAAACAACGGATTACTCTCCTTGAAAAGTGCTTGGAATATTCAAGCGTATTTATTTTTGAAACTTTTACTTTGAACTTCCTGCCCAAGACGCTTATCTTTGCTGGTAATAATTACAAAATCTGTCGACTAATTTTTAGTTACATGAAACAATGGAAAACCTTCATTATTATCATTTAAACTGATAAATCGTATCACTTCACACAATTAACTTGAGTGTTGGTAATGTTTTATCTTGAAGGAAAGGTTAATCTATATATTTAAAAAAAATAAGGTATTCTGCCATGGCTTCGTTTAGAGCTTCTACTGAACCGATTGTAGTATTTTTTTCTTTTAAATGAAAGAATGTGATCCCTAGATGTGTTATCAGATATTGTTTGTGTTGATTCACCAACATTTACGGTGTAAATTAATTAAATCATTCTTTAATAGTACGCTTATCAATAGTCAATTGTTTTCTTCCAAAGGGTGGCTGTTTCAAAATCGATTATATGAAACGCTAGATGTGAGT
The DNA here is from genome assembly GCA_011170035.1 of Teleogryllus occipitalis. Taxonomy (NCBI): domain Eukaryota; kingdom Metazoa; phylum Arthropoda; class Insecta; order Orthoptera; family Gryllidae; genus Teleogryllus; species Teleogryllus occipitalis. The sequence continues at coordinate 32,942 of BLKR01009551.1, forward strand.
CCACGCTGCTTCATTGTGGCGCTGCTTGATGTTTTGTTTTGATTGTTGAGATTTGTTTACAATTCGTCAAGATTTTGTTTCAGTGTAATAATTGCATTGTGGCGTTGACAGTTTGCATGTATTTGCTTTTGTTATGTATTTTATAGGGAACATTCGGACAGTGGGTTTTGCTCGGTTGTTCTGAAGTGGTGAAGTTGTTCACAGGTTATGCCGAATTCCGAATCGTTGCCCATGCCCCCCAAAAGACGCAAACGTACATTAACTGGACGCAGAGAATGAGAAAGTCAGCGCAGAAAATGTCAGTTTTGTTCTGCTTTGTACTTCCCATGAGAGAGAAATTCTGCAAACGTGTTTACTCTGTGTTGCTTAAATCGGAAAATAAGTTTACCTTCGAGCAATATGCCGGAAGTAATGAAATTTGTTTATAGATGATGACACATCAAAAAAATTTAGAAATAATATCCGTCAGTATAATAGTGTTCTTTCTTTTGTGTCATTAGGTGTATTATTGGAATATATGGGCCATTTGGCATTGCCACCTGGTCATGGACCAGACGTGTTCAAAATTTTGGAAACTACACATCACAGAATATCTTCGTTTTAACCTGAAGATCCAAACAATGCAACATATTGTGAACATTAGTCTTAGAACAGTATTTTACATTTATCTCAGATCTCACCGTCAAATTTTGACGAGTTCTCACTAGTAATATTTTAAAATTTTACCTTTAAAGCTTCTTTCAGATGTGAGATCCACGAAGCTTGATGATACAATGGACACGCCAACTCTGCCGCAATGCCCTTCGCCTTCTATTCCCCTTCCGGCGACGATGCCTCCTATTGCCCAGACCAACATAAGTGGCTCAGTGAATTGACATCATTGCAGGGCCTCAGATCGGGAGGTCCTGGGTTCGAAACCTTTCGGGGCAGGATTGTCTAAATTAGCTACATAGCTAGGTCGAATCCAGCCGCTGTCTGGGAGAGAATTCTAGCGGCCGGCTACTCTGATCAGTAGTTTTCCGTGGTTTCTTCGATGGAACCAGGCGAATGCCGGAGCAGTACCCTAACAAACGGGCCATAGACCGCGCAATCTTTCCTTCCTCTTCCTTGTCCTATTGAAACCCCTTACACACACGTACACTTACATATGCTTCACTACCACACGTGTCGGGAGAGCAGTCGGGATCTTAGAGCTTAGTCCGGCTGGGGCGGTACCCCGCTGGCTCACGGTACCTAGTTGGGGAAAACCCGCAAGCTGACGTATAGGTCGGGGATGTATCACGCCATCCAGCGGGGGAAGATCACCGCCAAACCGGCCGTAAATTCACAGAAAGAATCAAAGAACACTAACAAGCATGGAAAAACAACACTATGACGGCCTCACATTTCACTGATCACTTAAATTTAAACAAACACATTCGATAAACACGTTAATTTCCGTATCCTAGAAATTAAAAATAGGGACTGGCACAGAATAAAGTTATAATTCCTTCATACATAACAACATGCAAAACCAGAACATGACTTGACTTAACCAGCAAACCACTGAACTCTCGTCACCTCTGCTTAAATTAGCGCAGTGTGGACACCTCTAACTCCACCAGCCTTCGCCCGCCCGCTCCCTTCTCTTGCCACCAGCAGCAGCCACGCCTCTCTCGACCCTTCGGCTGCGCCGCCCCTACGCCGCCACCACACACTTCCGACAGACCCCCTGCCGTCTTAGACGAGTCGCACTCTCAATAAACCACAGAACTTCGTTTTCCGCCCAGATGCTGCAAAGTATATATGACTCAGTTTGCTTACGCATCTGGCATACTTTGTTACCTAACATTTTGTAAATAATTTGTAGAATTTCAATTTATTCTTCATTTTATATTTCATGTATTTGGTTCTATTATCATATAAATCCTGTAACTTTCAGGTTAACTGTGCTGATTATCGCTGCGCGATCAAATAGATCTTCAGATTAAATATATTTTGATACCTGTCAACACCTTTAATACTGCAATAAATGAAATATGTAACAGAAATGTCATCAAGACCACAATATCATAGTGCGCTATTTAAGGATATACAGTACAAGAGTCCTTTACGTCCCAGAATAGTAATCTAGTGGTGCTTCAACAGAACATAATTTCTCGCATTAATTGTAGCTTTTGCAATTTTGGAAAATTTAGAGAGTTCTACGAAAATGAGTCTGCTCCATTTTAAGCTTATTTTTTTTTATCCGAACAGAAAATGTAAAGGAAAAAAGCGTTTTGTCGAAAAAAATATAAATTGACGTTACTTTCACAAAAATTACGCAAAATCTTTTCGATTAAAAAAAATATGTACGCGACCTCATTTTAAGATATAAGTTTTTAAAGATATTCTATTAAGGAAATATCTTTAATTAAAATTAAATTAAGGAAATCCATATAATCAATATTCTACTTTCTCTCTCCCTCTCCCTCCCCCTCCCCCTCTCCCTCCCTCTCCCACCCTTCCCCTCTCCCCCTCCCCCTCCCCCTCCCCCCTCTCCCCCCCTGCGCCAGGTTTTAAGCGTCCGTTGCACTATCTGAAAAAAATGTTTAATCCAAAAATTTCGAGCCATTTTTGAGAAAATTTTGAAAATGTTGAGGCTAATAACCCAAAACGTACGTAAAATACCCCCCAAAATATCAACCTATCCGTTTCTAACAAGCAATGCCTCAAGTTTTCGCCAAATCTAAGAGGGAATGTCAATTTTGAATAAAATTGTGTGAACAGTTCAAGCTCTGGCATTGACTAAAGAGACTGAGAAAAATCACCGATTTTTGGCGCAATTTTTACACTTTAATTTTACTATGTAAATATTTACTTTCCCTCTTGAGATATGGCATACATTTGGAGGAAGCACATCATAGAGTACCCAGACTTTCTGAGTGCAGAAATAAATGGTACGAATAATAAGCAAATGCCATCCACCAGATTCCTGCAAATCCTCTCGAGGTTTGTATATTACCATTAACTTGCCTATTTATTAACTCATCTTTAGTGCTTGTGAAAATTGACTAAAGGGTGGGAACACATTTTCATGCAATACATATATTTATAATTTCACACACGTCTTCATATTCATGTATATCAGTGGTCTGTACCACCAGCTCACTACAAAAAAATCATACACATATAGTACATCAACTAGTACACATTTTCAAATGACATTAAACAATTAAAATCAAAAAAAGTTGAAGTGCCAAGTAAAATATTTTCTTCGAAAAGGAAAATAGTGTTCATTTTTATCAATGATATTTAAATAATTAGTTACTATTTGTATTGTGTAATTCTAAAACTCCAACTTTGTCTGTAACAAGTACTGTACCTGAACTTCTGGATCAATGATTCCATCGCGATCAGGTTTATTGTGCAGGTTCCCTGATCTTTTGAGCAAATGCAGAGATGGCCACTTCTTTTCCTTCTGGATCTAAATGTACGCATCTTCACTATCTGTACTAATTTTTTTCAGCTCAACGATGAATATCAAGTGAGGGTACAGCTTAGTGGGGGTTATTCAAATAACACAGGCACACAAAATACAAAATAAAAAATTGTCAGACCCAAAGACTTGGCACATGTTTCTCTAGGTATGTTGTCGCGCTGAATCCTAATCTGAAGCCTAATTGTGCCATGACCCCCAGTTTTTTAAATCGCAAAAACCCACTGTGAAATTGATTGTTTTTTGTTCTCGGGGGTTGTTGTCAGACCGAAAGACGTGACACATGTTTTTCTATGCATGTCGACGCGCTGAATCCGAAACCAGAATTGCACCACCACTCTCCAGTTTTTTAAATCGCGAAAAACCACCGTGAAGTTGTAATTGTAAATATCACGATGTGTTTTCGCAGTTTCAAAAAAAAACTGGAGTGTGGTGGCGCAATTCTGGATTCGTATTCAGCGCGTTGACATATACAGAGAAAAATGTGTCAAGTCTTGGGTCTGCAAACTTTTGGCTTCTGTAAAGTATAATGCTACAAGGCACCAAAATCTAATATTTGCATGTGTTTTTCGAAATTTAAAAAAATGGAGGGAGATGGCGCAATTCTGGCTTCGGATTCGAATTCAGCGTATCAACACGCATAGAGAAAGAATGTGTCAAGTCTTTGGGTCTGACAATTCCCGAAGACAAAAAATACTATGTCACGGTGGATGTTTGCAATTTAAAAAATACTGGAGGGTGGTATCGCAATTCTGGCTTTAGATTCGGATTTAGAGCGTTAACATACATAGAGAAACGTGTGAAGTCTTTTGGTCTGACAACTTTTTTGTTTTGTATGGCTGTGTAATCGTGCATTTTCTCCAGGCAGTTAGGCCAATATTCCTTATCGTGCCTTCACAATGGGCACGATAAGAAATATTTGCCAAAATCTGCAACTGATTTCCCTTTGCAAAAGTTTTTATTGCACCGCAGCAAATACTGTCATATTATCATATCTTGCCAAAAACGCTCGTTGCAACCTGTATTCGTAATTCAACTTAATAAGTGTATGAGTGGGGATACGAATCTCCGAGCTCAAGAAAACATGAACAGATTGTAGTGCTGCCCATAACCCACCGTTCTTAAACGTTAAATAATTAAAAAATAGAAAATTAAGGGATGTGGTTCACGGGGTTGGTCAGTATAGTCAATGAAACAATTAGTTTGACATTTCGGAATTTATAATTCCTTCATCAGGGTTACAGTACAAAAAACACGGCATGAAGGGAAAAATGTTTGTTCTGTAGCCCTGATAAAGGAATTATAAATTGCAAAACGTAGGCCAACTAATTTTTTCATTATCTATATTGGACAATCCCGTGTACCAAATCCCTTATTTCATCAATGGTCGTGAACTCTACAATTAGAATATTTTATTTCAAAAAGTAATCAATCTCGGTTCAAAGAAATGAAGAAGAAGAAAATCAGCAACAAAACAAAAACATTAACGAAACGTGTACATAACATAAGAAGGTTATTTCCTTCTCTCCAAGAGTAACCCTTGAAACACTGCAGCCTACAGGATCGTTGCCAACATGTTGTGTACGCTACCCTCTCTCAGTGAGCTTCCGTGCGTTTCGCTTGGCAGTCGCTCATGCTACACCGCCTCGAGCCCCGCCCTCTTCACGCAGACGTCTCACGACGCGTGAGGAGTCTCGAATACTCGAAGGTTTCTCCTGCTAAACCAATCCTTTGGCTTTACTTCGACACGCACAATAGTTATTTTCATTGTACTTGCGAAGCAAATAATAATCATTCTAGACAATGTACAAAAAGTAGTGTCTTTTACATTATTTGAAGTGCGCAGATGAAAACTTGCGCAGATTATCTTCTCCCTCATACATCACGTGCAGTTTCTACTCTTTTTTGACAAAAGAAATCAAATCAAATCAAGTCGCTTCATCGTCTTTGGTTATTAGTACAGACCGGATTTTCATGCAGTAAAACTCTCTAAAACGTGCAGTAAAAACACCAAAACGTGCAAAAACATGCAATAAAAATTTCAAAACTGCAAAATGATGTTGTGTAGCCTAAAAACTAGTTAATTCATATATAAACTTATTTTACACTTCGTATTAGAATTGAAGGAGAACAAAATATGAATTAGACATTTTATTACAATATAATTAAGTTTGTACATGTTATTTAAACAAATCCTACTTTATATTTGAACTATTATTTACAGGGAACATTAAATTAGCATTAAAAATATAAAAAAGTAAATACAAAACTGAAAAATACAAAAATACCTTCAATAATAGTAGTACGTAATTAAGTTATAGAAAAAATCTTAAATGTCTACATTATAATTTACAATTATGTACATTTCCAAATCCTTTTCTGTGAAATTATACCTTCTATCATCTAATATATGTTTCAAGTAAGAATAACTTCTCTCTACATTTACACTTGTTACAGGACAATACTTGTAAGAGCTTAAAATGTTGGGTGCAATGTCTAAATCGACATATTTCCCATTTAATGCTTCGTTATAATTTAATAATATCTTATAGCCCGGATTTTTTCCAATACTGCCTTCAATTTTTCAAAAATTACGTTACCTTTTCATTATTAATATTTTTCAAACTACTTTCCAAATTTTCAACAATACCTATCTGGGCATTTAAAGTGACGTTTTTCTCTTCCAGATTTTTTATTGCTACCTGAAGTTGAGAAAAATGAGTTTTGATAAATGCCAATTCTGATTTTATCGAATTTTCTTTTAAAATTTGTTTTACCTTTGTGACTGGTACAGCATCTTCTTCAAAACATCCAATCAATCATTATACTTTGTGAAATGTTCACAGTAAAACAAGAGCTGCTTCTAACCACGTTCCCCATCTGGTTATGACCACTTCTGGAGGTAATGGACAGTCCATTGTATTCCGGTACAATGTCACACGGTGAGGAGCTTTTAAAAATATTTTTTCCCGTTGCTAACGAGTTTGTTGACATTAGGAAATATTTCTCGAATCTTTTCGGCTACTCGGTTGGGGCCGTGTGCAATGCACGTAACGTGTACCATGTTTGGATAGAAAACTTTTAAAGCATTTTCAGTTTTAAGCATGTAAGGTGCTCCATTCGTCACAAAAAGTAAAATCTTATCTTGGAAGCTATTTTCAGAAAAAAAAGCACTTAAACTGTCATTCACAAAGCGGGAGACAGTTTCAAAATTTGTTTTTGCAAGCTCTTTACATGAAATTAAATAAGGTTTTGGGTTGGTTTTGGGTTGGTTTCTGGATGCAGGATACCGATAATTAAACTACAAATATATTTTCCCCTGGCGTCCGTAGTCTCATCGACTTCAACATATACAAAATTATCAGATATTTTATTTCTAATTTTAGACATTGTTGATTCAAAACAAAAAGGAAGATGATTTTTCCTAAGCGTACTCTCGTTTGGGATTTTATGGTCAGTATATTTTTCCAAAAAGTCCTTAAACGGAGTTGATGGTAACTTGAAAAAAAGGAATATTTGCACCAATCAATGCGTGGTATAAATCTTGGTTAAACTTGTTTATGGAGTCTCCGCGTTTCTCTGTCAGCAGCGATTGCACCATACTAGGTTTACTTTTCTTAATCTCAATGGCCTTCTTATGACTGCCTATAAAATTAAAGAAGTCTTAAGGTTGGTAGAGAGAAATCTCATTTCCATCAATGTATAATATGTTAAAGGAAGATAATTTAACTTACTTGTACTGACGTGTGCATCAATTTGTGATTTCCTCTCCGCTCCGATACTCTTCTCACAAGGAACACAAAACACTATTTTTCCGTCAGTTTTCAGATCTGGATAATTTTATATCCATGATTTAATTTTAGTACTTGAACTACTCTTCACCTTCGGCATGTTCACTGTCTATGTGTGAAGCCTCACTCTGTTGTACTTGTGCACGCAACTAAGAGAGGTCGAAAACTGCGTTCATTCTCTCCCTCGTATCTGCAGGGCCATTCGTTCCGAGAATTTCGATGAATTTGACACGCAGTGCAGCTTGTCACTAACCTTCGCGCCAAGTCGTAAGGTCAAATGTGAGTCGCGCATGCAGTCTCGTGTTGCTTAGTTCAGCGAATACCGACAAAACACCTACCTGATCTGATTGGGAAGATAGACCCTGAACACATTGGTTGAGCGACCGCAACCAAGAGCTGCGAACGGAGTTCGTGCGAACACCGTGTATCCTCACTTCGAACTGCAATTCCTCAAAAATTTCAATTAGACAATAGGTATCATGAAAGGTAAAAGACGCGCAGTTTATCGAGAAACAAAATGTAATATTGATACATATGAAACGGCGCTCGGATTTGAAAGACTACCTGAACCATCTCGTTAAGTCATATTGTTTTCATTAAATGAAACCTTTAAAAAAGGTAAAATAAAAAAGTTGATAATATAAGAACAATATTTTTTGCAAGAAAACTATGAATCTTCCAAATTTGGCCGGTAAAAAACCCAAAACGTGCAATTTTCAGGTAGCATAACCCGAAACGTGCAATTTCGTGCAGTAACCCCCAAACGTGCAATTTCGTGCAAAATAAAACATATACTAAAATAACGTCCGTTTCATGATTGAAATTTTTGTCAAGGTTTGATCCAATTTGAAGTTTGCAAACAAAAGATGCAATAACACGATAATCGGGTCTTTAGTTATTAGCGTCCACATTAAAAGACATTTCATAACATTTTCATCCGATATAAAAGCAGAGTTTAAACAAAATAGTACAGAAAAAAATATGCATAACGGGATATAAACATACATTAGAATACAAAATTGCATTTGTACAGTTTTGAAATACATTTAGTAGAGTTATATTTCATTTAGGATATTACTTGATTTACAAAATTGTAGTAACTTTTTTAATAATCGTCAGATGTTAGAATGGGTTCTTGCTCTTGATCATCTACATTGTTTGCGTCTGTTGTACTGAAATAGAGTACAATGGTATAACAAATGATGGATATTGAGAGAGGTATTTCAGGGCACACAGGTGGGAGGGGGCCTTTGGCTGGAAAGTTCTTGTGACTAGAATTACAATGACCCGTTCTTATTCGTGATATTATAAAAAAAGTTTGGTTCATTAAAAATAGATTCAATATTAGGAACATTTGAAAATAGCTTCAGTTCCCAGAATTATTAACTGATCTGAAGGAAAAATTGGATTGTAACTCACAACTTTCTATAAACAGACATAATTGCATTAAAAGGAATATCTAACATAATTGGAACACATGAAGTAAAAGATAATCAAACGCAAATGCAACAACATGGACTTAACTCATCGTATAGAATGCAAAGCGTCTCTTTGACAAGTTATCCTCTTCCCAATGTAAACGTCCCTAATAAACCGCAACACAGCCACTGGAATTTATATACATAATCCACGTACACATTACATATTAAATGGATACACATAGTCATGGCATTAAATTGTCCAGTGATGCGTCTCGTAACCATGAGCGGTAGTTCAACGTAATTAACTTAACCTTAATTCGTTTTGAACAAGTCATTAAAAAAGAATGTTTATGGAGAGCATTTCGAAGGTTTTAACAATAAAATGGGTCAATCAGTAACGAAACCTAACTGGCAAACTTTATATAACTTGATTGAAATGCGAAGGTGTATGTATGTAAGGTAATGGTTGACGCCATCTTACGAGACGGACGCATCTGGTTGTGCTCTTGACATTTTGTGATTATCTACCATTTTTAGCGATTTGTCTGTGCTAGTGTGTTTTAAGTGTGTTCATTACTTGTTGCAGGTTAGCTGAAAATATAATTCCAACCGATTTTTTTGCTATAACCAAGACAAACAAACATTACGAATTTTAAACGGGCATTCAAACCTCAACGAACTTTCAGATTTACGAGGTGCTGATAAGTGTCAAAACATATTCACAGCTCAGTTAATTTTCCAATACTAAATCACTGTGCGAATTAATTTTCTGAAAGATTTATTGTATTTTCTGTGACAAGTGACGATTCCGTTGTTTTGAACGTTACGAGGACGGTGTATCAAATAGTTTGAATTTGTGTTTCAAATCTTATTATATATATCGAAGAAAAACTTTCAGATAATATCTTTTATCTAATTACGGTAAAGTATAATCTGATTGTATTAAACAGTTGCAGCTTAAGTGGACGAAATTCTACATAGCCACATTGCCAAATTTCGTAAGTAGATAGATTTTGTGAGTAGCATAACTTCTCGTTTTTATATTGAATCTTACTTTTTAATTTATAGAATACACATCAATTTTACACTTTTAACATACAAAACTAGGTTATTGTTGCTCTTATCTGGGTTTTCTTGTATTTATTCCAATTTTTATCACGTACATTAAAACGCATTCTTGACACGGCTACTGCTCGATCTACTCTTTTTACTCTCTACACTCTCAAAGCCGACCTTCCGAAAGTCTTCACACACGTAAACAATAATTTAGATCAACATATCCGAAGGTTGGAAGAGGTCGTTCTCCACACAGACGGTTGGGTACAAGTCGGCAACTCAGCGAATAATACCAACCGTACACCCGTGACTGTACAAAAGACATAGGCACCGCATCCAGACACAACTCAAAAAAAATTAGTGCTTTAGATTATGAAACAGGTTTTCCTCGCCTTCCTGATCCTCACCACCCTTCTCTGCCATCGAAAAATTCATGCACAAACCAACGCAAACAGACTAGGAAGCGCGTCAAAACCAACACGTAAAGCTGCGCATCCTAGCCCACTTGCAAACAAAGACATTTCTATTGAGCCTAAAAAACAGGTACTTATTTTAGCTGACCGTCATGGCCGCCATCTTTCCTCCATTCTCAGTAGGAAGTTACCCTTCAATTTCTCAGTCTCATCTATTTTTAAACCTAACGGGGGGTTTGCAGATGTGACTGCATAGTTGGACACCTACACGAAGACACTGACCAATCAGGACACAGTCATTATCATAGGAGGGCAGAATGACATTAACTTGGGCGGTAAATTTACACCTGAACAACATGTAAACAAATTACAATGTGCCGCCTAAAATACTAACATTGTAGTCTCGACTCTGCCCTTCTGGTACAACAGACCAACACTATGCAGCGAGATTAAGCACGCAAACCAACAATTAAAATTGCAACTGAGATAAACAAATGTCACACTTTTTTAAATTAATTTCCTCTCAGCAAAACACTTCACCCGGCATGGTCTTCACATGAACCTTGCTGGAAAACATGCAGTCGGTAACAAGCTTGCATAATACATCATCAACTCCAGTCCTACGCAGTCTCCTGCCAAAAATCCATCCCTTTCACTTTCCTTACGTTCTCCACCCCCCACCCTTATTTCGAACCCTGTTGCCTCTTCCTCTCAACCTACTCCCGTTTCTCCCATTCCCACTACCAATTCATCTACACCTGGTGCCCCATCTTCCTCACAACCTGTCACTGCCGGGACACACTACAACCTTCGACCACGCACTCGAGGTAAAAATGGAGAAAATATATAGCAACTACAGCCAGATGCAGCAGAAAAACATTCGTGTAGGTACTTGCAAAAAATAAACATTCTTCACCATAATGTTCAATCCCTTTCAAATAAAACTGAGTTTATCGAGGCAGCTCTACAGAGCGATCTAAATCAAATGAATGTTCTTTGCTTTACAGAGCATTGGTTATCTCCTAATGAACTTAGCATTTTCCAAATTCCAAACTTGTACCTCGCAGGCTTTTATTGCAGAGAGAGAGAGAGAGAGAGAGAATCCCATAAAGGTCCTACGTATGGGGGTTCTTGTATTTACGTTAGAAGTAATATTGATTCTATCTCCTTGGCGGAATTAAATGTGTATTCCACTGAAATATTTTCGAAATTTCTGTTGTACATCTTACTTCACTAAAAGTGATAATACTTTGCATCTACAGACCTCCAACAAAGAGAACTGCAGATTATATTTTGTTCTTAGAAAACCTGGAGATAACACTTAACAAAGTCAGCAATCGCTCTTTTGAATCCATTGTTCTATGCGGAGATTTTAAAATTGATTTTCTGGTCGAATCTTGCGAGAAAGAAAAGTTTTTCAATTTAATTAATTCCTTCAATTTAGACATTACAATTAATGTACCTACACGGATCACACAAAATTCGATGAAGGCAATTGATCAAATTATAATTAACAAAACTACTACTCGATATGAAGTTGAAACAAAAGATTTAGGATACAGTGACCACGATGCACCAATTCTTACCATTATAAGAAATGCGACCACTGACACAATAAATAATACACGTATGACTAGATTGTTTAAAAAAAGTAAAATTAAATTATTCATTGATTACTTGATGCAGGAGTTCTGGGAAGCGGTTTTTAATGCTGTTGATACAAACGACAAATATAATTATTTTTTTTAACTCTTTCATTTCATTTTATTCATACTTGCTTTCCTCTTCAAAAAAGAAACTTAAAAATTTCACGGAAAAGCAATTCTTGGATAACACAAGGGATTAGAACATCTTGTAAAAACAAGCGAATTCTTTCTTTCATTTCTAAACGTCATGACGTATCTCAAGATTTCCTTATCTACTTTAAAAAATACAAAACATTGTTACGAAAAGTCATAAGGCAGGTTAAAATCATGAAACACGATCAGGATATTTTGAACTCAAATAACAAAACAAAAGCAATGTGCAATATAATAAAAAATACGACCAAATCAACTAGAAACCCTGTAGAGAATGTTGTTTTAAAATATAACGATATAAATGTGAACGATCCGGCAACAGTGGCTAGTCTCTTTAACCAATACTTTTCGAGAATTGCTGCCGATCTCACTAGGGGTCTTCAGGCAAAAAATTCAATAATAGACAGTTCACCCAAAATTTTAGACACGACGTTCGTTTCCGAAACTTCTTCCTGTGAAATTTAATAATAATTGGTAAACTAAAAAATAAATATTCGTCCGGTTTAAATGAATTCCGGGATGCTTTGTTAAAGACCTGTGGTATGCCATTATACACCCGTTAACTCACATATTTAATTCATCGCTATGCACCAGAACGTTTCCAGATATTTTCAAAACAGCTAAAATTAAGCCGGTCTTCAAAAAAGGCAACCAAAATGGAATTCAAAATGATCGGCCCATTTCTCGTCTATCAGTTTTTTTTCAAAAATACGTATTAGAGAGACTTTTTTACGTGCGAATGGAAACCTTTGTCAGTAAACACGACGCGCTTTCAGATTGCCAACATGGATTTAGAAAATCAAAATCAACGGAAACAGCCATATTTTCTTTTCTTAAAGATGTCGCCACATCATTGGATCAAAACGAGACACCTATTGATTATTTTTAGATCTCTCAAAAGCTTTTGACGTCATTGATCATGACATTTTACTTTCAAAATTACCTTCATATGGAATCCGTATTGTATTGCTCTAGATTGGTATTGCTCTAGATATGTATTGCTCTAGATTGGGATTGCTCTAGATTGGTATTGCTCATATGGTATTGCTCTAGATTGGTTATGTTAGTACCTTAAACAACGATCTCAGAGAGTTGAAATACCTTACTGGAATGATGGAACATTACGTACGCACCTTTCCGACTCTTTGCCCATTGCCCGTGATGTTCCTCAAGGATCGATTTTAGGCCCCGTTCAGTTCCTACTTTACGTAAACGATATGCCCTCGACGATTCGAAATGGAAGAACGGTTCTCTTTGCAGATGGTACGAACATCCTTTGCAATAAAGAAACCGTAAATAGTACAATATCAGATTTTCAAATTGGTTCCGAAATAACAAATTAATAGTAAACGAAAAGAAAACGGTTTTAATGCAGTTTTCCATTTCAAATAAACAATTCCGTGCTCCATTGAAAATGAACGGTGTACCATTGACTGATGTTAAGGCAACAAAATTTTTAGGTCTCTCAATTCAGTGAAACCTTGAATGGAACGTCCATTTAAATAAATTGAACACAAAATTAAGTTTATTATGCTACGCGTTCAGAATTCTTGCAAATTCGGTCAGCCTTCATTTTGCTCGTTGTGTATATTTCGCGAATGTTCATTCCCGCCTGAGATATGGCATAATATTCTGGAGAAATAGATCTTCTAGCTCCCAGACTTTTAGATTACAAAAACGAATTGTACGAATAATAACCAAACCCCACTCACGTGATTCATGTAAGCCTCTCTTCATTAATCTAGGCATTTTACCATTACCGTGTCAGTTTATTTACGAATCAGTGGTATTTGTCAAAAATGACTTGCTTAAGGGCGGGAATATATTTTCAGAAAATGCCGATGTCTATTAGTATAACACTCGACGTAGAAATCATATTCATCAGGTGACAGTATCAACAGCTCAATACAAAAACTTCACATACAACACATGTACATTATTTTTACAACACTTTGCCAGATGACATTAAACGATTAAGTTCGATAGAAAATATTAAATACCAAGTAAAATCGTTTCTACTGCATAACTTTCTATACAATTAGAGACTACTGAGCATCACAAGAAAAGTAATATTAATTTTAACAATGATACATAATGCATTATTTACTACTTGGACTGTATAAATGTGTATAAACAAGCTGTAACAACTATTGTACTACAGCCTCCGTGTCAATGACGCCTATCTCGATCAGATTTTTCGTCCAGTTACCCTGATCCATTGAAAAAAATGCTGAGAAGGCCCCTTGTTTTGCTTCTGGACATAAATGTAACTTCATTTTCTGTGCAGGTCTTCAAGAATTCAGTGGGAAAAACAATTATTCAAATTATCGTTTCCATGTTGTCGCGACAGAAAGTATTATTCCGAAGGACAACATGGATAAGAGCCAAAATGTATTGCTTATTTATCTTTGAAAATAGATTGTATTACATGGGAGTTTTTTTTATTTTATTTAAGTAGTATATGACTTAGTGTAGGAATCACAGAATTTTGAAAATGTGCACACAATTCACTTTTCCCCATAGCAAGTCATACGCAGTTTGATTTGTTGTTTTTTTTGACGTAAAATAAATAAATAAATGGAAAGTATTCAAACGTCGGTTGCTTTTTTTTAAAATAATGGAAAGTATTCAAACGTCAATTGCTAATTTTCTTCGGTTCTTTTTGCCATAGTAACTAAGGAAAGCTTCTTTTTGTCTCGTCTTCATTTCGCGTGTCGACGCATTTCCCATCCGATGTTTCTATTGTGATCCAAAGAAACAACATTTGATACTGCCAAAACGGGAAGTGAAATCGCCGCGTCCCAAAGGGACTAATGAAGAAGGGAACCTGATTTACTCTAGGCGCTCTACAGCCCACAGCTCCACTTTGGAAGAATTCGACCTACTCTCTACTCCTGAGGTTCTGAAAACGGAAGAGTTTGCTAAAATAATTATTCTGGTGTCTCCATGATCGCCATTCCTATACATACTAAAACATATTACTGATGAATGAAACATTCTTTATCTTTAATTGCATGTGATTCACTTACTTTCACGCGCAGCAAAAGGCAGTTTCTATGAAAAGAAATATTTCTGAGGAATGACACCTTTTTCATCTCAAAAGACAACAGCCAAAAGCACTTAGCAAAATGAATTATAAATTTAATACCTCTACGTCGGTATTTGAAAGCTGAGATTTCCCTAGGAACTCTATCGTAATTCTCAGAGTACAATTTTAATTATTCATTCCATCAGTGAATTACTACGTTTTAATTACCGTGAAAACAAAATAAGTTTCTGCAGTTCATGTGAAAAAAATCATAATAATGGTGGCTTGACTCAGTATTTTGTAAGCAGCTCCGAAAATTTCGTAACTTTTAAATCTCTCACAAACGTTGTTAAAACAGTCCACATGATGCAGCACTCTGTGTTGATAGAGAGCTGTTCTTTTGTAACAATTTATCCATTTCTAAGGGAGGAACTCAATACAAATTGAATACTCTACGAAAGTCGCTTTTAACTCATTCGCCGCTTTGGAATTGCCTAAATAGTTGAGCTCTGGTAATGACTACACCTCGCGCATTTCGTGGCGGAAGAAGTGGGCAGACGAGATAACTCTCCTACGTGCAAGCGACCTTCGCCCTTTTCTAAATGCGGCACGGTCGGGGAACAGGACGGCCGGAGCGACGGGCAACGGCGGGAGGGGGTTCGGAGACGGCGCGGCGGCGGGGACGACGGCGCGGGTGGGGGCGGGGTGGGGATGGTGGGGGAGGGGAAAGGGCAGGGGCAGAGGCTCCGCGCCGAGCAGAGCGTGCGCCGCCCGGGCCCATAACGTGCCAGACTTGATGAAAGACACAAGACTGCAAATGTGTACTCTTCAGCAGAGGCTGTAGTCGGCGCTTTCTGCGAGCTCTCTCCACAATGTGGTCTTAGAATCCATTTAACTCTCCGAACGATCTCCGTGCGTGCTTCGAGAGATGACGCCGGCAATTACATTATGTTGATGAATAATAAACGCCGAGATTTTGTCTTTTGCGCACGTAGTGTTTAATTTCATGTCTGTCACTTCCTGGAATAATTGTTCTTTGAAATATTCTCACGAACAGGCGGATTTTGTTCTAGGAGGTGTCCTGGTAAGTAAAGAGTTGACTCTTTAGCAGAAACGTTGATTACAACGTAAAACCATACTACATGAATACATAATTGCTATTCAGGTTTTAATAAGAAAAGAATACTAAATGCATCAAAAACATTTAAAAAGTACTATTATTGGACACGTAAAATTAAATTTAGCATTAGGCGTCTAATGTATAAAAAAAGTGGCATTGTTTCGACTTATCATTCGAATATATAATAGTGTATATTGAAGAGGCCTATTCCAGATTCTGCGCTTCGTATTCCTAGGTTTCATAAATTATATGATTTGTGGTATCGAAATGATACCTGCAGATATCAAATCAATTAACCTTAGAAAGTTCTCTCTCCTCTGAAATATCAGAATATCTCTAAAACGAGAACCAACAGACCAACTTCAAATATTATAGGAGAGGACATGTTTCATTGTGACAGAAAATATTCAAAGACAATGAATAGTTTTAATGGTCTTCTGATTTTGTCTTACACGGGTGAAAACGGCTTACTCACAATGAATGTGTTTTGATATACTGTAAGAATACATTATAAAATATGTCACTTTTAACATGCGGTCATCTACTGAATAGTAGTAACACTATTTTAATTTCGATATTTTCTGTAATCTATTTCGGAGAAGTTTTCATGTCATAAATATTTCAAAGAATACTCACTCATTGTATCGTATTGCGTACCACAAAGATACAAATAAAGCATTCACAGAGGAAACAAATCAGTTATTCCTTTGTGAGCAAGTGGCGAAGTTTCTGCTTTCAGTAGCTCGTTTGGATTGTCAAAGACGTTGAGTTGTTATTCTCGCTTCTTTTGTCAGATCTTGACGACCCTCCGCGTTCTGCCTTACTTAGAAAGTATCCGAAAAAGCAGATATGAAAAATAATTCACTATTTAAATTGTTAAAAGATAAAGTACATAGTTTTGTCAAGTGAAAAGTATATATATATATATATATATATATATATATATATATATATATATATAGAGAGAGAGAGAGAGAGAGAGAGAGAGAGACAGAGATCCTTCAAATATCTTTCTTTGTAATTTTTACTGTGCCATAATTTTTCATAGAAAAATTGTTTAAATTACTTGCATATTCATAAATATAGACGCAAATATGCAATACGTCCAGTAAATAGTGGAGTCTTATTGTTTTGGAAGAAATTATTGCAGAAGATTATTCATATATACTTTTTGTTGATCTCTATTTTTTGCGGGAAGTGCATATCAAAAAGGAATGAAAAAATGTATAACAATATTTTGATTGCCAGTAATGTCAAAGAACAATAAGGATCTTGACCAAAACACATTGTTATTGCCTATTGCGTTTCTTTAATTTACTCTTCAAACCGAGTTAATATTGCTTCTGACAGGTGACAGTCAAACATGCCAAGCGCTTGTAAGTTATGAAAGAATAATGGATTTTAATATTTACTGAAATTGAATTTTCCATCGTGTTACATTATTTATTATATCAAATTAGCTATAATTGCAATATGACTGTTAAATAGTTCGTGCGCACATTTTTTGATTTAATTTTTAAAATAATGCTTCTCGCTTAGTAAACTGACACATTTTGTGTGTTAAACGAAACATTATTTAAAACGAGTTGTTTTTGTTTATTTTTAAGAAGGCTAACAAATATTTTTTGCATTGAGAAAATATGTAATCTAGAGGTTTTAAAAAGACAAAGAAAGGTGTTTTCTAATACAATCTGGAAAAGCAAATTAAATTTCATAATCACGTACGGCACAATTTTTATATAAAGATTAACAATGGAATTTTTAGGTACAAAAGATAGACCATTATAAAAGTTTTGAGAAGAAATTAGACAAAACATGAGGTTTCAAAATTATCATAGTAAGAAAATTTGTAGAAAATCGAAATCTATGGCTTCAGTAATAAGAAGAAAGCCTTTAGACTGTATACAGATAGTTCCTGGAGCAATTGCGTTAAATAGTTGCTGAAAATTATGTAAAGATCATATGTCATTCAAAAGTTCAACCCATTCATGTAAATGTCATTAATTATCTGGGTGTAATAATTCGAAGCGACCACACATGGGCTTATTACATTACATATACTACACAGAAGGCTCGGGAAGCTTATCATTTTGCTACGCTCGTATTACGGAAACTAACTGAAACACGAAAATACGAGGCTTCCATTTCTTTGGTTCATCCCATAATGAAACACGGGGTAGCGTACTGGGATCCGTATAGGAAAGGGCAGATTAAACAATTAAACACAGTGCAGAAAAAAAGAGTTTAAAGACTACTCGCCTTTGCAAGGTGCACACAAAGCAAACGGCAAGGAATGCTATCAGAGGACTTAAAATGCCATGTTACCAGAGGCGAATCCCCCTCCACATGCACACACTAAAACGCAGACAACAAAGAAGGGATGTAGCAAAATTCAGCTTTTCAAATAGATCCATTGTTTTCGAGAACAATTCACCAGGAGAAGTGGTAGTGACTCTTCCTCGTGTTCTCCAGAACATCAGTAAGGGATATGTAGGTGAGGGATGTGCAGTGAAGTGGAGTGACGTTTCTTAGGATAAGGAAAGGCCAACAAAAGTCCAGGCATACTTCAAGTCCACATGCTAATGTAATAATTATTGAGAAGTGAAGTGAGGCGAGGAGTGCCGAGTAGAGATGAGGAGAGGTGAGGTGAATGGAGTAGAGAACGGGTGAACAGTCCATATTTTTCCTTTTACTTTCTCGCTATAAAGTAGAGAGAAATTTATGTAATGCTGCGCGAAAAAAAACTGCGAATTTTCTCCTGAAAAACTCTTCTTTTAGAGCCCTGGTAACGAAAAAGTGGATAAATCCAGTTGCTAAATTTAGATGAAAAAATCACGTGTTGTAACCAAAATCCATGTTTTATGCGTCCTTGATATCGAAAAATCGAATGACGGCAAAACGTCTGTCCATCTGTTCGTCTGTCTGTCTATTCATCTGTGAACAATGCTAGCGGCTAAACCGTTCAGCCTATTTTCTCCAAAATTGATATTCCTCAATTGATCTGACTGATGTCGCGGATCCTTGAATTTGAAACCGATATTTTAATTTTGGGGGGGTCTTTACATGAAGCACCTGGGATACCCCTGGGACTAGTTTATATATTTGTAAATGTGTTTTTGTCTTATGTCTATTAGTCATATGTAATCGTGTTTTTATATTTTCATGAATTTTTTTCTTTTAATTTTAACTTTCTCAAAAGGATTGGTTGGTTGTTAATGATTCCGCGCGTGTCAACGGCTAAGGTCAATCGTTCCGTAATTGTAGTGCATGTATTTCCTCGGGATTTAGCTGTGATCTTGCCCC
This sequence comes from Teleogryllus occipitalis, assembly GCA_011170035.1. Classification (NCBI taxonomy): domain Eukaryota; kingdom Metazoa; phylum Arthropoda; class Insecta; order Orthoptera; family Gryllidae; genus Teleogryllus; species Teleogryllus occipitalis. The sequence continues at coordinate 52,330 of BLKR01009551.1, forward strand.
GCTCGATGGCGATATCTAGCGCCGACCTGCCGTCGGCTAGTGGGGTTTTCCCCAACCAGCCATCTCCCACCAGCGGGACACCGCCCCAGCTGGGACAAGTTCTAACACCGGTCTCTCCGCATGTTTGATAGTGTAGTGCATGTTAGTGTAATGATTGTAAGTAAGGGGTTAGGATAGGTCACGGAAGATCAAGGAAAGATCGCGTGCGGTCCGTGGCCCGTTTGTTAGGGTACTGCTCCGGCATTCGCCTGATATTGTTCAGAGAAACCACGGAAAACTACCAGCTAGAGTAAAAACTCTTGCCACAATTGGGACTCGATACCTAGAAACTCCCGATCAGAGGCACTGAGTGTGTGACGTATTTTAATACATAATTATTAAGCTGTACAATTCCTGAGTTCATGGTATTTAATAAGGTTAAGAAATCCAAAACCAACTATACGTGTTGTTCTGTATGATGCATTACGACCCCAAAATAGAATAAAAAGAAACGATAACTATTTTAGAGTCCAGCACATCAAAATGCATTATACACGTTAACGTGTTTCTTATCACGAAAATTTCATTGTTTCCTAGTGTTATTTATATTTTACCTATCTCGTGTGTGATCGTGAATCGAGAACACAACCACTGCCGTTTATTGGATTTATCAATATTTTGAACCACGGGAATTTTTTGTTAATGTCGTTAACAATTAAACAAACAAGTTTATCACCATCATTTGTTCACAGGAACTTACGATTTTCTTCTTCAGAAAAATGTATTGCTTTTTAGAACTGTAGTTGCAAACTTCTCTTGCAGAGTACCATGTACAGAAATTAGCTTTTTAGATTAGATTCCGTTAATGTTGTTCATTGCAAAAGATAGTATTACAGTAGATGAGTTTATTCGCTTGCTACTTTAATTCTACTTTTTTCTTTGACTGCACAACGAGCATTCGCAAAATTGGCGTGAAGTCTGTCACCGCCGTCCATCACGAGCGCGCTCTTCGTTTTGAATACACGGAGTATCCATGGATACAGCAGCAAACGAGCACTCGTAGCAGCAAATATGATGGCTTGAAATATACAAGGGATGACGCTCAGAGAGAGTTCATTTGTTTCGTGCTGCATGGAAGAACGAGGGCGGCGTTCCAACGAGGCGAGGAAAAGGAAATTGATTCCAGAAACGCGAGGCCAGTAAGCAGTTTAGAGGATGTGATGCGCGAATTGACTGAGCTGCGCCGAGTAATCTGCGACTGGAGCACAGATTGATATCGGAAAGGGAAGTCAGCGAAGAAAGGCGCGGCTACCGAGGCACGGTGGCAACGGTCGTGGGCAATGCACGCAGATGGAAACATCTTGTCATTAGTGAATGAATATTGGGTGTGATCAGATCTCGGATTTTAATGAGCTTACGATTTTGATGAATTTATCTGTAAAATTACCTAATTTTTTTAAATGGCGAAAATTTTTTCACGGAAAGCCTATTTCTCAGTGAAATTATAGATATTTATTATTTTTAAATACACCGAAATGTAAAGTCTATTGACAACTGACATCATACATTAAAGTGAATTAATAAATGATACATAGTATTACAGTATTGCTGCAAATATCGTATCAATACTTTTCTTTCAATATATTTGCCGATTTTAACAGACAAAATAAAAATTCAATCATTTAGATGTCACAAAAGATCCAAATATTCAAATACATTTCACTGGTAGGTAGGATAGGTACGTCAGTTCTACACACATTACTACATATACAACCATTTTCATCCTTGATCGTTACTGCAAACTTTGCACGCTATCATTTCCATATTACGTGATGAAATCGAGGAGAACTACCAAGGACACTCTACACTAGCCGCCTACAACTATATCGATCATCTAGTTTCGCTCATTGATTCTGGCCAAATAGCCCCACGTCACTCAGTATACTCTCTTTGTAGTTGAGATATTAGCCCGAAGACATTCATCTCATGAAAATATGAAATTTTAGAAATGTGAACATTTCGGCGAAAAACTGATGATATTGTAATACGATGGTGTAGTCGTACGATAGAGACGTACCATTTGAGCCATACTGTCGAAGGGTCTGGAGTCAAACTATGGATGTTGTGAAACGTAAGTAGCAACATTTGAAGATAACAAAGCTTTCGTCATTAGTTATGATGGAGGAAATGAAGACGGTGATTGTACCAGATATGATTGATGCATAGTGGGTAACAAACGACAATCAAAGGATCCCGCTGGATGCTAACTGCAGGAGAGTAGCTCGAAGATATGAAAAAAGTTATCCAAAATACGTAGATGATAAGCGTACCCGTGCGAGAACTCTCGTATGTTCAACCCACCCTTTTCCCTATTTTATCATTTCCCTATTAAGCCTATAATATATCTTTTTTCTTCAAGATTCCTCTTATTATGTCACTTGTTATGTGTCTCCTTGCAATTGATAACAATACAATACACCCTTGGCAATACTAACTATTCTTATTTAACATTTTTACCGAGCAAAGAGGTGCACCCGTGTAATTCAATCGTGTAGAATCTCAAGTAATTAATTTAAACTCACATACAATTGCAAATTCAACAGGCTCAGAACATGTGGGGTAGAATTGAGAAGCGTCAAACCAGCAAAAATGGAATAGAATGTTCAATAAGATCTCATCCAATAGATTACGGCGTGAGGAACATTTCTTTGAATTTTTGTTTTTAAGACTTTAAAATGCTTCGTTTAGGAGTTATTTAACGATATACGCGGTCGTGCGAGTTGCATTTCACATGAATATTTAGATGTGTTATTTTAAACAAATACTTCATATTTCTTAAATCAAAGTGCAATTCGTCATGTCTCCGAGAAATTATATTTCTTTAGAGACCTCATTTATAAAGACTGGTTGCGTGCAAAAGGTATGTATACTTCTGAAATAATATAGGAGACGATAATGATAATTATCTTCACTATTGCGGAATCACTTTGGTTCCAAGCAATAGTTGATTTAGTATATCACTTTATGTATCATTTGGTTGCTAAAAGTTTCTTTCTCATGTTTTAAGTATTTGACAAAATATAAAGACATACTTTTGCAATCAGTATTATTAATATTTGTTTCCAATCACCCAACTACGAAGTATGAAGATTGAATCGAAATTATCGACCGCTTAGGTTGTTGGAGACCATTGTTTATTCTATGGAGATAGTTCTTTTTATTTATAATAATAATAATAATAATAATAATAATAATAATAATAATAATAATAATAATAATAATAATAATTTTATCATCATCATCATCATTATGCAAGCCACAGCATTTGGTTGGTTGATACGTCACTAGATTCGGAGGATCTAAAAATTTCAGAAGTACCTGCCCAAGAAGAGATCGGTGTCCGGAAGCGCGGTCTTTTTCGAGACCATCCAAGTATATTGTGAGTGTGTTGCGACACAGCATATTCCGGATTGAGGCAAGTACCACAGGGCATGAACATGGCTATCGTTCGAAAACAAAGGCTGCCTGTTTATATCACTAAGCACATACTGGTTCGAATCTGTATCAGTCAGTTTCTTGGTCAAGGACCCACTGCAGAGGCGATGGTGGGTTGGTGTGAATGGCAGAAACAATAGTGGACACCATGAGACAATTTCATGACAAACGTCAGGAAATGGTACGATTCCACCTAGGGACCTGTAATGATGATGCTACATTTCTCTATACGGTAGACAATCAAATAGTTGGATCTGCTCGTTCCTGTCTGAGGATCCTTCGATCTGCTCTTCTAGAGGTCAATCAGTGGCGTAGCTTCCTATTAAGCTGCAAGGCGGAGCGTACCCAAACATTTTATGAAAAGCAAAATATGCTTTTCATTTTAAAAAATGCTTTATAATATTTTTATAATTTTCGAATGAACAATCGCATGATTCGTCTGGATTTGTAGGTTTGTCGTCTTGTACTTCCCGCTCAATTGCAAACGCGAGAGAGAACGAAGGCTCTTGCCTTTCGGAGCCTTCAACGCATGCGCCAAACCTGTGCCCGCAGACGAAGATATTGTGTTCATACGGTCTGCGTGGTTCCCCCGAAGGCCCGCCTGAAAGGGTCTTTCGGCAATCCTCGAGATCAGTCGGGGCCAGCGGGGGGCCCTCTCACGCCAAAACACTCGCTGGTATGGTGCCCAGATGTGCAGGCTGACCGCTCGGCACCCCCGCACCCCTGTGTGTGCGTCATCTGCATTCACGGTCAGAGAATAAGACCTCAGTTGAGTTCTTGCAGCACTGACGAACACACTGAAATATTGTGCTTATTCTATATTATTGTGGGACGACCTTATACATATATTAGTGAAACGGGCCAGCTCAAGAATTTAAGAAGATTTCACTTCTTTGTATCTGACAGGTGAGAAATTAATGTCAGTTCATCGCGATTAGTTCAGATCAATAGCTGATGAATAATGCAAGTGTTATTGTTTACTGTAGGATATATGGCTTTACCAGACGACTATCTTGAAAAACAAGATATTCTCGTTCCCGAGTTATGGAAAACTTATTTGTACCGGTAAACGAACTGCAGATTTGATGTGTCTGCATTGCTAACAAAATAGTAACTCACCCTCAGCTTTACTACCACTATAAGCAAAAGGAGAGCTCAACAAAACGTGAGCATAGTGAAGCTACATTTATGTCTAGAAGCAAATCAAAGGGTCATCTCAGCATTTGCTCAATGTATCAGGGAAACTGGCCAAAAACCTGATCGAGATGAGCGACATTGACCCGGAAGTTGAAGTACATGACTTGTTACAAGCATATTAAGTCTTTTTTAATTATATAATACAAATGTAAACTAATGTATTATATATAATTTTTTTAAATAAACATTTTTCTTTATGATGATAAGTATAAACTAACTGTATAGAAACAGTTATGCAATAGAAAATATTTTCAATTTAACTTAAATTTGTGTTCACTTTAATTGTCATCAGGTCACGCGTTGTAAAGTAAACGTACATACAGGATGTTTGATAGTTGATAGTTGGATAAAAATAGAATCAATCATTTAGTTCAAGTTGGTGTGTTACTTTTTTACAGTTCTATTATCATTACTACTAGTATTGTTATTATTAGTTTTATTATTGAAGTCGTCGAGTTTCAACTAGTTGAAGATTTGCTTCACCAAGCCATTGTAGGAAATCTTGAAAACATTTTAAATGCACTGTTGTTGGTTGTGGTGGTTTACCGTTAGCTTCAACGTCAGACATCCAACATGAAAATAGGCATGTCTTACGCCGAAAAGCAACCGTTGGTTTCGAGCAATGCATTTACTGTGGCAAAGAAGCACATTTTTTTTAAAGTGAGGGAGAGGGTTCTAGGCAATACATATGTGCAAATTTTCGTTTATAATGTGCAGTGCTGCAGCGGGGGCGATATCGCAACACTACAAGACTGTCAGCGACTAGAATTGGAGACGTAGCGCCTGGCGGGCGACTGCCTAGGTCTCCGCCTAGGTCTTCGCCAAGGCAGGCAGGAGGCAGCGGCTGGCGGCCGGCGCGGCGGCCGGCGCAAAATCGAATTGGCGCGTCGTGCCGCCCGCCCGGCGAATTTGCAATCACAATTACAGCGTATTAATCCGCGCCGCGCAAGGGCTGCAGCTCGTGCGGACCTCCTCGACGGCCCCCTCCATCCCACCCTAAGCCCCACGACCTGCGCCACATGCCCCTCCCCTTCCATCCCCTTCTCACCCCACAATCCGCCCCCGCGCCCCTCCCACGCCCACCCGCCAGGCCGCGCCCCCACCCACCCACCGCCCGCGACCCAATTCGTTACGCCTGCTTCGAAAATGAGCTTAATAAACTGTGTAACTTGTTGACATGTTTTAATTAATACGTTAATTATTACATAGCTAATTCTAAATGTAATTACAATTCGAATATTGAATACGTGTGGTTCAGAAATAATTACAGGTATTTAAATATTCGAAATTCAAAAGTCCCTCTCCGCGTGTGAATACTGCCACGAGCAGGAATGTGCGGTCAGGTGAGGAGTAGGAGAAGAAAGTAAACCCCTACGAAAAGAAACAAATGGATGCAGCCGGAAACAAACGGAAGAAACCGAAGTTGATTCACCTTAAAGTAATAATTTGTTCATTTTGATATCTCCAAAATTCTTATCAAATACGATTACAGCACATTGCCAAGAGCTTTTATTTTGGTGTGTTCGGTGCAATTTTGTGAAGGCGTTGATCGTATAATACTGAAACATCAGTTAAAATTTTATGTATTACAGAAACAACAGTGAAAACAATTTTAAATAAAACACACCCAAGAGATGAAATTTATTCATATTGAATATTTACATTGGAAGTTATCTTAAAAAGATTTAATATAGGGTAGAGGGCATATTTGTTTTACCAATGCAAACATGCATTCAAGCGAATATCGCCGAGTCAAATTATGTTTTAGTAGAAAAAACATTTCGTTAAAAATGCGGTTTCAATTCGGGTGTAATTATTTATAACTTGATGAGGCGAAGTATTTTCTATTGCATTGCTGTTATGAAAACGACTAAATTCCAATCCAAACTTTCGATTTGATTCCGAATAGGTGAATTAATAATTTTGTCATTATCGTATCAATTACACTTTTATCTCACAGGATATATCTATTTAATAGATGTTCATTCTTGTAACATGCTCTGCTCAGAACATTTCTGATGCTAAGTTGAAGGCAGCGACAAAGAGACATGGACAAAATAGTGATGGAGACATTTGATAAGTATATTTTCGTGTATTTCGTCCTATCGTTCACACTCATTGTCGGGACTTATTAGGTTAATTTCTATTTTATAGTTCTAAAATTTCTATTTCAGAGATAGGTCCATCGTGGTTGATGAAGGGGTGGTTGATTCTGCCAGGGAACGGCGCGTAGAGCAGACGTGCACTTGGGCTGGGGGGATGAAGCGGCGTGGGCAGCCGGGCGGCGGCTGTGCGCCAGGGGCTTGGCGGGGAGGAGGAGCGGGCTGAGTGACACGGGAACGGATGCACAGGCTCCAGTCGCCGGCGTCAGGTGAACCGCCACGGGCGACTCGGCGCAATGCCTCAGATCCTTGGGGCTCAGCTAGCCGTCGGCGCCCTCGCGGCTGGCACTGCCAGCCATCCTAGGGCGCGTGACGGCCACCGCCGGGCAACGGCCGGTGTCCGCTGCCCCGCCAGCCGGGGGCGCTTGTCAGAGAGGCGTAGTTGCAGTGCTGCGCCCTGCCGCGGCAACGGCAGCGGCGGCGACGGTGGCGGCACCCCGCAGCAGACCCCCGCGGCGCCCTGTGTGCCGCCATCGTCACTCCCGTGCTCTGGTGGACCCTACACAAACTACTTGCACCGGCAGCTGTCTGCCGAGGGAAATGACTCCTGGGCATGGTAGGTAGCGGCGCCGAGCCGTGTATATTCAAATGATCCGAAGTTCCTGTTGTGCATACCATTAGGTCCGGACGGTACGCAATCAACCTCGCTTGAAAATCGATTCAAAACGTTTATTAACCGCAACTTCTTTCTTCGAAATGTTTGTTGTAAGTGTTACGTTCGAAAAATTCCCCATAAGTAAAAGCAATGCCATGATAGAGACCGTCTCAAGAATAATATAAAGAACTAGCTAAATATATAATTTAATTGAAAAATATTTTTTGGTAATTTATATTTCATATCAATAATATGACATTGACGCAATATCAGTAATATTTGGAATCGCGTTAAAACAATTGTACGGAAAAATTACATCAACCGAAAACATTGTGCTGGACATGATTTCATAGTCAATCGTGGAATTTTAAATAAGAAACAGTGTTTCATTAGTGCTAATGTTATATATTAATATTGAAAATGGGTGATATTATGTAAAATAGACGTCGTTGGAAATTATTTTTTTTCATTTATATCGCTGGGACACTTGCAACACACGTTTTGCCATGTGTGTTAATGATTGTTTTTTCTTATTTTATTTTAAGTTCCTATGGTGCATGTATGTGCATTGCCGTGTACAATTGATTTGCCTCGAAATGTTCTAAAACTGCAACATTTGAAACAAATTGAATAGGACAACTAGTTCAATATTTTTTAATCAGTCAGGGGTTAGCTACTATTCAACGCTGGGGTTTCAATATTCAATAACAAACAATGCATAAATTAATAAAATTTATCCAAATTCAAAAGAATCATTTAACAGAGCTCTGTAAAATATAGCCAAGTTTTAATAAAACGAAATCAGCATGTAAGGTATTTCGATTTTGGAGCAGAATTGGCAGATCAATCGCCATTTACAGGGACTATAATGTCATATAAGAGGTACACAGACAAAGGGTAAATACATTAATACATTCAATTGTCAAAGATAAAATAATGATAAAGGCCATATCCCCAACTGTAGGAGGCGCATCGAGAGCACATACAGCACATATTGCACTTTTCCACATTTTCACCACCAGAAATGAGACATTTGTCGTACCGTGGGATCAACATTTGTAATCCTGTGTCGTAGAAGTCTGCCGTGTGCGATTTGTACCAGTGTTTGTGAGTCATCTGCAACTCTCTTACTGTAATACACTTAACTCTGACTAGAGGCATTTCTTGAGATGTAAGAAAAGAGCTAAAGCGCTGTAAGGGACAGGGGGTTGTTGGTCAAACACCTACCGGCGGAGCTGCTGCAAAAGATACGTTGCGAGCCGTTAAAAATGTAATACAAAAAGTTGCAGCGGAGTTTTTTGTCAGAAATTTGGAGCCCTTTTTAGACCATATTGAAAATATTGGGGATTTATGTAAAATACAACCAAAAATGAATATACGTTCTTTTAGATCGATCAGGCAATATCAATTTTGGTCTGAAAATCGTCTGAACGGTTTATGCGCTAGTGTTCACCATGGACGGACATACACTCAAAGAGACGTGTTGGCTCAAACCAATTTTTCGGTGTCTATGGCCCCCAAAACGTGCATCCGGACTACACAATGTGTCTGTGGAAGTAATTTACTACTTATAGTCAAAACATTTCTTCACTTTTTTATATCAAGGGCCTACAATACCACAATTTCTGACAAAAAACCCGCTGCAACATTAAAATACAATCTCTTTACAATGTAGTACGTAGTTGGTGAGAAAGTAAAGAACTGACGAGATAAAAGTTTCCGATAATGTTGATTTTGTATTGTATTTTTTTGAACAGTGGCTTTCTTACCTTTGTTTTTTAAAAGTTCGTAAATATTTATAATTGTAAAAAGTATTAAATAAGTCAATAAACAGATGTGTAATTGCAAATGACAAAGTATTCACCAAAGAAACTAGAAATTATCTATATATCAAATATTTATTTTTTAGTTCATCAACTACTGTGAATTAATAAGAAACTTTGAAAGTAAACATTTTCTGTGAAGTTTAATGATGAATTTTGTGTCTTAAGTCGCGAGATCATCTGCAAATTCCAAGAAATATTGTTGAGCTTGTACAGGATTGGAACATAGGAATACAATGAACTTCCATTCTGTACATCAATTCATAAAATATAAGCTTTTGATAATGTGTCATCTCTCTGAATGCAGATATACATATTTGCAAGCCGTCGGCTAATTCTGTGGCACGCAGAAATAGGTTTTAAATTTTTAGCTCTTGATGTTAATTTTTAGACTTAGAACGTAAGGTTTCTTTGTAATATAAGTTGTATGTTTCATTGTAATATAACTTATAGAGACTTGTATTATTAATACACGTGACGATACCATATGTATTGCGATGTTTAATTTGATTTATTTCGTCAAAAACTGTAAAAAATATGTGACGTAAAGAGGAAAAGTATAATCCCCGTACGCTTTTTGATCTCCCAAATGCCTAACCCACACTCTTCCTTAATAGTTACAACCCACTTTCCATAATGGCTGACAATATTGTCCATTCTATCTCCAGATTCTCAATTCTGAGTCTCCTCTTCGGAGTGTTTAAAGGATGAGAGTGACGAAATATTTAAAATTTCTGAATTCCCTAGTCCAGGCAAGTTTGGAATAGTTAAAGATTCAAGTCAATGGAACATTATGTGACAAATTTAAAATGAAAGATGAATGATGGAGATACAGTAAAGTTCTACAATCAGCTAGGGTGTTCTAATCGTCTTCAGCTTACATAAAAAAACGTACGGTGAAAGTTCCGAACTGATAATATGTATCTTGCCCAAAACAATAGAAATAAACTGCTCAAGATTTAAATACATTCTCTCGCAGTCTTCAACAGAAATTTCTCTGGATGTTGTTTCCAATATCCATCTATTTCGTCTGGCTATGGCAGGCAGACACTCGTGAATTCAATGCGGCCGAAGACAAGCGACATCATGGCGAAATGGGCACGGGCGCTGTCGCCACGGAAGTGCACGGACGGTTACTGTTTGGTTGCAGATCACTAGGTAAGGTAACCCGCCGAACAACTGATCCCAGATATTAAAAAATTATGTTACAATCACGCTATTTCATGTTTTCGCTTCTCCTAGGTACATACTTCGCAACACTTGACATCCCTTTACGCTTTCGACTACACTCTTGGATAATGGAATATAACTCGAGATTTCCACAATCTCCTTGTCACACATATACTCTGCTCAGACTACGGACGATCAAGTTCAGCACGACTGACCGAGAGATCATAGGGTTCGAGTCCCAGTGATGGCGAATTTTATCCACTAGCTTGATAGCTAGGTGGAATTCAGCTCCTGGCTAGAAGAGAATTCAAGCGGTCGGCTGCTCTAATCGATAGTTTTCCATGGGTTCTCCGATCAATACCAGGGGAATGCCGAAGCAGTACCCTAACTAATGGGCCACGAACCGCGTGCGATCTTTTCTTCCTCCTCCTTGTTCTACACTCATCTCTTCCTTAAACACACACTTACACTTACACGCACTACATTACAATATATGTCGGGAGCTTAAAGATTGTCCCAGGTGCTGACAGAGATACAATCAGGGGTCACAAGCCGTCGTGTGCGACGCGCCGAGTCCATCGGCGAAGAAACGCAGTCACTTTCTGAGACATAGCTTACAATAAACCTATGTCACTAATAAACATAGTAGCTGACGTTCCCCAAAACACAAAATAACTAATCAATGACGACCACGGCGTGATATTGGGTTTTATCCCTGAAAGGGAAGCAATTGCAAGCGGTGAAGCACGCCGTAGCGTCTCGCTCTATCCTCCGAGCGGCTACCGCTCGCTCCAAACTCCCCCCTCGGCCGAAGCCCGCGGCCTAGCCCCGTCATCCGCGCAGCTGCCAATCGCGCCCGGCGCCGGCCTCGCCCCGTCATCTTCCGCTCGCGCCTCGCCACCTCGCTGGCCCCGCTCGGGCCACCGCCCACTGTACTTCGCTTTTGATCACATGGCGTGTGAGGACCTGTCTACACGGGGGAATATGGCACGGCTTTCCGCGTCTTCCTCGATCGTGCAGCTAGATGTCGCTTGATCTGTAGCACTGCTTGGTAAGGTCGCGATCACAGGCCAAGTCATAAAAATCGAAATATAACTTGCGACCGCTTTTCTTTGACCTGGCCCAGACCCCCTCCCAAGTCGGTCTCAAGTAGTTGACAACTAAAATATTTTTATTGGAATTTTGGGTCATAGCCGTTGAAATGTTTTACAAGTGAAAACAATATTCTTTTAAAAATATTATTAGTGATGTGTCTGTTTTAATTGTATAGACTGATGGTAAATATAAAACTGTCGAAACACACCTTGATGCGTAATTATGTTCACGAAGGCAAATCAGTTTCGCTTTCTTCTTTTCCAAAAAGATCATATTTTAATGGACAATTACATTTATTTCTATTCCATCTCTTATTACCTACTGTTGCTATACGTCATTTGTCGATAATATTTCGTGAATATTTACAGTTTTCAATTCATTCAGTAATCATTTCATTCAATCAATTCATTTATTATAAATCCATTAGAAACTTTTCTATTTAGAATAAATGTGCATAGTTTTGGAATGACAGTATTCCTATCTCCCCTCCCCCCGTTGATCCAACTTTGGATTCAACTTTCCTTAGGAAGATGTAGCGGATTTCCGCTACCCGATGCTACATGGCAGAGAACACCTTCGTGATTCGGGAAACAGAAACAAATGAGGTGCCTCGCGGATGAGTGTGGGAGGGGAGGAAGTGGAAAAACGCGTGGCCTCGGCTACGCATGCATCCACCACGTTCCGCTGCCGTGGCGCGGCCAGACTACTAAACGGGCGGCGGCGAAGCGGAAGTGGCCGGAACGCTGAGTCAGTCTGTCGCGGGGCGTCCATCGCCCTGCAGAGCCCGGGGTGGTGAAGAAGGGGGCATGCGAGAGGGCGGCGGAGGGAGCCGGGCGCGACGGAAGAACCGAAGGCGAGATGATGGCAGCAGGGGAGAGAAATGGGCGACAAAAGACGATGGGCACCAGAAGCACTGCACCTAACCGTAGGATTAGTCGAATTTATTGAGAGTATAAGAATACAAATTTGAGAATAGGAGTTAAGGAATAAGATTTTACGAATGAGAGTTGAAGAGTTGGTTTTAAGGTTCCATGCAAAAGTAATCCCTATGATGTCATCCAAAAACGAGAGGCTACTAGCCTTAACCGCATTGTGGGTTTCCACGAGGAAGAAGGAGATCGATTCTTTCGTAATTTGGAAGATGTCGTGACAAAACATCGATTCACTGCAGCTGAAATTTTTAACGTTGACGAATAGTGTGATCATGAACCAGCAAAAGTTCTTGCTGCAATATAAACTTTGAACAATCGTCAAACTGCTTGCGGCATAAATAAATCGTTGCTTTGACAACTGCAGAAAGCGGGACAATAACGTCACATATATGGCGATTGCAGCAGGCTTCTTCATACCGCCACTTTTTGTATTCGCGAGGAAGCGAGATTCAAAATTGCTGAAATAAATTCACATTTAAGAACTATTTACGAACGCGCTTAGATTCTTCATCTTTCTGTTTGCGGACTTTTAAAAACGGCGTACAAGGTTATAACGGCGTACAAGGAAATAAAATCTTTGTCAAAACTGCTGGTCCACCAACAAGAATAACCCCGTGCGATATAGCTGAGCGCTTCCGTTGGAAACGGATAAGCTAGTTTCAAAGTAGAGGAATCTGGCCTTTGAATGCTTTCATCTTTAAAATGGACAACTTTGCTGTTAATACTACAAGGGAACCTTAAATTTCAGTTGAGACTACAGGAAGTACTTCCAAATTACTTCTCGGAAAGAAGCCCTTCGAAGAGATGCGCAGGCACAAAAACCAACTTCTATTCTAAAGAATCAATCGAGCCATCTTCATCCAAAGCTCAAGAACGTAGTGCTTCTATGCCGTCTGCGAGCAAAACAAGACGCAATCAGGTGAAAGTAAAGATTCCTTTACAAACGTTGTTTTCGATCTTTCGCCAAAATTAGGTTACCAACTCCCCCCTCACAAGCTCGTAAAAAACAGCATTCGGAGATTTTCACTCCTTCACACTTAAAAAACTCTACAAAGAAAAGGAAACATGAAAGGAAAAGAAGACAGAACGTAATAAGGGTGCGCCGAAAATAAGATCCGGAAAAGTAAAAGGTGAAAGCAAGGATTGGTAAACCACCTTAACAGGGCTGTATAAGCTATTTGGCAGTATATTCCACAGAAATCTCATCGACTGTAATTGACAATGGAAACGACGATTCCTGAATAAAAATAATTTATTTGCTTTGCTTTACTGAAGTAGATTCAAATGTTGCAGTCATATCTTGTGAAGGGTGTAAAAATGTAGTAAATCTGTACAATGCAGATTATGATGTCAAACCGTCTTTTATTTGTAGTTTCTACTAGGAAAGAAATGTATTTCAAACGTCTAAAAAACATTAATGATTAATTTGTATATCCACAAGAGTAAAAAGAATTGTATTAATTTTAATTTTCGATAAGAAAACTTGAGTAGAAAGTAAAGTAACTTTTGTCTTTAGTGTAGACTGATTTGGCTTCGTCTCCCATTTCCCTAAGGGGGACTCCCAATATCCGGTTCATGAGAGAATCGAGTGAATTTGGTTTTTCTCCCTTTTAAATAAAGTGCCTCTTCTTGTTTTATTTTATGTATTCCATGGATCAGATATAAGAGAATTTAAATCAAGGGAAGAAAAACAGTTTTTAAGGCACTCCTTACTTGTTCCTTATTAGTCTCCCATTTACAGTCCTCTCCTAATTCTACATGATATCTCACCGACTAAACCTGCTTCATTTAAAATTTGCTTTCCTCTTGTTTTCTAGTTCAGTAGCATCTCTAGAGGCTGACTAGCAATAAACTAAAAAGATATTCGAACTCTACCTTCCAACATAACATTTCTCGAGACTCAGAATTTGTTCTTGAAAATGTTGACCATGTTCATTATTCACAGCTCCACAGTGTTTAGGAAAAACGTTAATTTAACAATTTAAAAAGTGTGATTTGAGAGACATATTGCATCTCATTTTGTAATGACTGTAAGGAAATTATAAGTTCCTAATAAATGTCTGCCTTTTTCCTTCCCCAGAACTGGTTTACGACTTCTCAGAACTTCTCAACAACTTTCAATAGGTCATCAAAGGTTACATTTTGAAAAATTTAGTAAACCTGTGGACCAACAAAACTTCTTTGATCTTTGAAGAACTCATTCTGGTAAATTTTGTAAATAGATATTGAAATGCTGGTTCATTTTGATACGTTTTGACGAATTTTTTGATGATGCAAAGTTTTATGTGGAGAGGAGGATGTATTATTTTCTCCGAATCCGCCTGAGGTTACCGCTGCATATTCAATTTCCCAGGTATTATCCACTGTCTTCATGGCCATTCCCTATATTTTCTCGCCTACAACGTACTTACGTAGTGTAGAGAGAGTATTGTAATGCTGCAACGAAAAGTGGAGATTTCTCGTCAGAAAAATTTATATCGTGAAACCCTGATATCGAAAAAGTGGATAAATCTTGTTCCAATATGTAGTACTCGTAAATTTGTTCCAATATATAGTACTCGTAAATTACTTACTCTAACTCGTTGTCCAAATCCACTTTTTGTGGGCCCATTATACTTAAAATGTTGTTTACAACAAAACGTTTTTCTGTCTGATGGTCTGTCGGTCGTTCCGTCCGTTTGTCTGTCCGTCCGTCTGCAGTTAACTCAACAGTTCAAAAGATTTTTTCCAAAACTTATATTTGCCTTTCGATCTGGCCAAAAACGATACTCTGCAAATTTGAAACGGATATTCTGATTTTGGGGGGTTCTCTACATAAAGCGTTAACTACATTTTCTGTTCTCATAAAATACTCGACATTTTTCGATTAAATTTTCTCTTAAGCTATGAAGGCTTAAGATAGGAGCAGATCCCATCTTTGGTTGCATTTTCAGAAATGGTAAAAAATCAACATTGCAAAACTACAGCACTGATGACTAATTTTTTTCCTCAATATCTGCTCTAACAAATTATATCTTTATATAGGGTAATGGAAAATTCTTTGAGAGTGCGAGCAGTTTTGCATATTTTTTGCTGAATGCAATTTATAATATCTTTTGCTTTGAACTACGAATTTTTGGAATTTGCAAAAGTACAAAATTTTATTTCACCATTCGCAATTTGGTATGAATCAAAATTAATGAAAATTATAAATATTTCACGCACCATGCTTCCTTAAGTGAAAATGGTTTTCACAGCAACAAAATTATTTTATGTACTGTTCAATAATTAATAAGAAATTATTTTTTGTAATCGAACTTCCTTATAATCACGGTATTCTGCATGCAATACAAATATACTTTATACGCAATACAATATTCTCCTTCTGCACAAGTTACATACAGTTTTTACATTTTTAACGATAAATATGTAGAACAAGAAAGTGCAACAATAAGGACGAATGAAGCTCCAACGAATAGAAATGAAGCAAAATCAAAGAAGAAATAAAAACAGCCGAAAAGATGGCCCTCGTATACATAAATGTTGGTTAAATTCACAGTTTAACGTATTGCAGCTCATTCTGAAAACATTCTATAGCCCTTCGATTCTTGATGCCCAGAGGCACAACCACTGACGGTAGCGCACTATCCATTTCAACTGCTGGAACATGTGAATTATTCGTGAGGCGAGCGTCGGCAAACGATCATGCGATCAGGTGCTGGGATCAGGAGACCTCAGGTTACCTTGCCACCACCTCCATCTGACTTGTACATGCAAGGGCCGGGCCAACTCCCTTTTGGATAATCCAGCCACACCCCATTCGCCGGCGGAGAGGTGGTTCAGGGCATCAACTAATATCATTGCAGTGCTTCTGACCGGGAGGCCCTAGGTTCGAGTCCCGACGATGGCAGAATTTTCGACACTAGCTTGTCAGCTAGGTCGAATTCAGTCGCTGTCCGGAGGAGAATTCTATCAGCCGGCTGCTCTGATCGGTAGTTTTCCGTAATTTCTCCGATCAAAACCAGGCGAATTCTGGAGAAGTACCGTAACGAACGGATCACGGACCCCCAGCGATCTTTCTTTACCCTTTTTTGTCTTATCCTCACCCCGTAGTTACACACATTACACTAACAAGCATTACATTACCACTCATGCCGGGTGACCGGTCCGGAGCTTAGAGTTTGTCCCGGCTGGGGCGGTGCCCCGCTGGTGAGAGATACCTGGTTAGGGAAAAACCCCGCTAGCCAACGATAGGTCGGCGCCGGATCTCGCCTCCTGAAGAAAAACAAATTGCATTACACTTACGGAACTAGTGACCTTATCAATTGACGTCCCCGGCATCACTAACAACCGACCAATTCGCCGGCCTCCTACTTTTCCCTGTCCTCCATCCCTCAGCATATCATCCTGCCTTCACCCACTCCGGTATCACCCCATCACTCTGCCCTGCCTCTCTATCGCCTCCGGAGTCCCGTCGTCCTCTGACTTCGCCAAAGAGCAATCTCGACGCCCTGCCGCTCTCCGGCCCGCCAAAATGCTGCCTTGCTGCCCGTCACATTGTGATTCCAACATACTCAACCCCCCGCCAATCCACTTAGCCACATTTACTACACCGTCACTCAAATCACTTTGCTCCGAAGTTCAACAACAACGATGCTCCAACCGCCCGGGCGCATCCGCGCGTGTTCACGGCGCCCAGCAGGCCCTCGTACTTTAGTCACGCAAGGCGTCTCGCGGGCTCCTCTCGCCTTATTGATTGATTGATTATTTTCATTCTGAGCGTGTTAAGTATGGTCATTATTCCCTAAAGTGTAGCGCGTGTCATATTCATGAAGATGGCGGGTTTCCTGCTCCTCTGCCACATGAGATCCGACGCCAACCTACACATCAACTTTGCTTTTTTGGTTTGGTTTGGTTTGGTTTGGCTTTTTTTGCTTTGGTTTTTTGCCCTCCAAATATTTCTCCCATCGGGTACCGCCCCATCCGGGAAACGCTCTGTGCACCCGACTGGTCTCCAAACATATGTGGGAATATAGTGATTGTAAGTGTAAGCGTGTTTTAGTAGGGTAATAGGGTAGGGTAGTTCAGGGAAGAGAAAGGAAGATTCAGTGCAGTCAGTATACGTCAGTTGGTATAGTGCTCCGGTATTCGCCTGGTATTGAACGCAGAAACTCCGAAAAACTACAGATCATAAGAGCCAGCTTAGAATCTTCCTCGAGACAGACATTGAATTCGACCTAGCTGTTTGCTAGAATCAAAACTCCGCCAACGTCGGGACTCGAACCTTAGGACCTCCCGGTCAGTTTCACTGCAGAGGCAACGGTAATGTATCTCAGCGCTAACTCAGCCGGTCATCAATTAATAAGTTTAACTAAGGTTATTTTCATTTATTTCATCTAATGCTAGTGCTTCGAAATTTGTAACTGGTAATTTCTCATAATGAAGCAGTAGTTTGCCGATTTTCCCAAAGAATGACACTTGTCACTTCGTCTGTTAATCTAAGTAGGGTCGCTGCCCGCTTGTTATGATACTGCTCCAGTATTCGCCAGTTGTTTTTTTTAAATAACCGGAAAACTAACAATCAGAGTAGCCGGCAGCTACAATTCTCCTCCAGTTGAATTCAATCCAGCTCTGTAGCTACCCCTTCGGACTTCTCTCGACCCCCAGCACACTCCGTTGCCATCCCTAGCCTTGCTCTCGTTGTCCCTCCCCCCTCGCTGTTCACGCCCCCCCTTTCCCCGTGTCTGCGACGAGCCACGCGGTTCCGTCGCGTGCATCGCCGCACCTGTTGCCGCGCGGGGCGACGCGATCTTTATCGACGCGACATAGGACAACGGCACCGACCGCCGGAGCGTCCGCGACCGCGACCGTCACCACGTCCGCCACCACGCCCGCCACCACGCCCGCCACCACGTCCGCAGCTATGGGCGTCGCAACGATCCTCTAGCACTCGGCGCCAGCAGGCACGCGGCAGACGGCAGTCCACAATCGGCGCAGCCGGCGGCCGGCCTCGACCCTCGCCTCGGCCGCCGCCGAGATGGAGCGGCGATTACAACGCGGTCGAAACAGCGCAGGTGCACGGGCGACATCACATGTCGCCAAGGTCAACTCACTCACGAGACAAGTGAAACAAGAACTTCATGCATTTTTTGCCACGCGCATTTCAGAGCCAGACGGAATTGATTAGTAGCAGATCGATATCTCTCTTATTGATAGTGTGAAATGATGCAGTATTACAGGGCGATTGTATCGATAGAAAGAAAGATTTATGATCGAAGAAAGGACATTAATAAACTAATGAAATTGCAATATCTTTTGCAACATTAGGCGGTAGGTGAATAATGAAAGAGCTGTAGTATTTTAATTACGATATAATACGTTTATCGTTCAAACGCTTATGTACGGCTGTCCCAAAATATTTTTTTATTTCACTTGGTCAACATTACAATTAGAATCATTGAACTCACACGTAATAATTTAATTAACTATTGCTTAATAAATTTAAGCAACGTAATTTTTGCCTCAAAATGTTATTTTCATCCTTAAGAACATTTGTACTTTAACGAATTAAGCTATTAGGGAATTATGAAGTTTCTGAATTCAGTGGCATAACTGTGATAATTATACATTTTCACTAATGGGTATAACACAATTTATTCGTCTAAACCGTCATCTTAAGTATTGAAAATAAAATGTTACCACAAAACATTCAGGAGACAAATACTATCTTCTATAAAAATGTTCTAATAAATGCATATTCTTACAATGTAATGACATCTTGAAAATTGCGTCCGAGAAATAGTTGATTTTTGTAGTTTTCTTACTACTTATTCAGACATGAGAATTTATCAAAGCGTGTATTTTAATGTGTGGATTTTTATGTCGATTAATGAACCTACTCCAGGCTTTGAAAAAAGCTCGTATAACATTTTCAAACTTTTCTCACAAATTGCTCCAGATTTTCCATTCAATTTCTTGCTAAAATAGATAACAGTAAGCTTATAAAAATATTAAAGTTTGTTTTTCAGCAAAATCGCACTTTCGGAAATTGCAAAAGTGTTTCGAACCTTTCCTACTCCATTATTAAAAATAAAGAACCTTATTTTTACTTAATCAACTCATCACTATTGGCACTTTAAATTATTTCCTTTACAGTTCCAATTTTTCTGACCTCACCCGGTCTCCGACAGAGTCTTCAATACATACAATTTAATGAAAAGCCCTCCACATGCTCCCAACCACCTAGACTCCCTACTCCAAAACTACTTCATCAATCAAATCTTCCATATCCACAACCTATCCAAAACCCCGACCATTTGCCCAATCCAAGTGGTCGTCACTCAGGACGCTGTACTGTACCCAATGCTTTCCTTATTATACGAGAGTACAATATCAACAAAATCTTATTCGACCCCGATATCGAAAACTTACTCTATGTCGATTTCCTTGCCTTCGTTGCTCCCTACCTCTCCCTTAAATGATCCTCAACCAACTCTAAAAAGCCATCCTCAATTTTGACTTCGGGGTCAAAGACAATTCCATCAAAATAATCCCATCCAAACCCCAATGCATTCTCTTCTCCTACAAAAAAATCACAATTCCCCCTCCTCTAATAAAATCGCAATCACCCTCGGCGTCATCTCCCAATCACTCCAAAGGAACCATCACTTCAAACAAACCATAAAACCAACAATATCATCAATATCCTACTTCCACTTTTTACTCAGTGCTTCATTACACTCGAAAACAAACTCCTGGTCTACAACAGGAATATCTGAGTCATCCTGACACCTACAACAGAAAAATTAGAAAAGTTGTTTGTTTAATATTCTTTCCAACTTTCTACACACAAAATAATGACATCAGGAGCCTGTAAAATATCCCTCACATCCTCACTTCCCCATATCCACAATTCAGTAATCGAACAAAACCAAGATTTCAACAATAACCCATCCTTCAGGCCGTTCATTCGACTACATACTTAGAAACCCACCCAGACCATCTATTAAAAAACAACCTCTCGACATCCTACAACGCCCTCCTCCCGTTTCTAACACAGGGCTGCCTAACAAACGCACCCTGCAACACCGTTCAACAATTTCTCTTCACCCGAAAACCTACTCTATCAATTCTCAACCCTCATCTACTTTGCATTCCATTCTCGTTTCTTCTCTCGCCCAGTATCAAACATTCATCATGCCCTCTAAACAAAATAACCAATCTATTTTAGACAAAATAACCCATTATACCCACCTCCCTGATCCCAATTTCCGCCCCTACGAGGGACAGGATCATCACACCCAAAACAGACACCAGCAGAACCACAAGTAGGAAAAGGAATGAAGTGCTTTTCAACCAAGATTGGCATTCTAAGGAAAATTCGACTTAACATAACACGTTTTCATAACAGTACACTTTGCTTAATTTTGAATCAAAATTTGCCAATTTTCCAAAAATATGTAAAAAATATTGTCTCAAAAACGGCATCACATATTTTCTTTAAACTTTTTCTGTAGAAATAGAGAACAATACACTGAATCATATTAGTTCTATTTTTATTTAAAACTGAATTTTCAAAGAATTACACTGAAGTGTACATGAAATTTCTTCTCGGGGGTCAATGAAGACATTGAAAGTAAGGACAATATTTTTTATTTTGCACTAAATCCATTGAAAAGTTAAAAATACAAATTGAAATAAAGAAACATGAAACCGACTTCAAAATATGACTAGTATGGCTAGAACAGTCGATACGTTCTCGCATTATTTGTAACTTTTGCAATTTTTTAAAATTCACAGAGCTCAACGAAAAGGAGAACCGTGCAATTTTTAAGCGCCCTTTGCTCTTTCCGGTGAAGAAATTAAATACAATTGTGGGAGCCGTTTTTTAGAAAACAATTAAATTAAAATTAATACATCGTCGCTGCCATTCACGTAACACGCCCAGCAAGGGTATGTCAGCCCGGACCATATCTATACTCGTACAATGAGTTAATCGACCTATGAACTATACTTGATAACTGAGGTGAGAAAACATTTAATATTGTACTCATAGTGCTATTTTAATAATAATTTTCTGTGTAATAAATGTAAAGTTTTTAAGATACTTATATATAACTATACTTGTACTAAGATACTTGTACACATACATATTTGTACGTAACCCGTTTTAACTTAGTACCATTAAAATAATGAAGAATTTTAATATTATCAAAGTACGCTCTAATATTTCAATAAAATTGACTCTGTTTTTTATACTTATCGTAAGTATATATTGATAACCTAAGGCTGATGTCAAAAAATGGCCATTGGAACATTGTAAACAAAGGAATATTCTGAGCAAAAATCCAAATTGAAGGTCATGCAAATAGATGAATTCAATCGTTCAAACTGGCCTTAAACTTATCAGAGAAAGAAAAAGGGATCATGACAATAAGTATTACAATATTATATTTTTTAACACTGAATTATTTATGTAAGTGAAGACTCACGTAAGAGTTTTGTCAGAGTTTTTAAGACCTTCATTAAATTTCCTCTTTTAAAAGTGCGTTAACAAAATAGGGATACCACCAACCGCGAGGTAGTAGTACGCGTTGGAACAATGTCCGCAGAGATCGCAAATGGCAGCAACCGCTCTGCCATTTGCATCAAGCTGTTAGCGCGCGCATGAGCCCGTGGAGTCCGGGGAGACATTAGACGCCGCGCAGCTTTCCGCCCTTCACTCATCCCTGAGAAGGGCAGAAGCTCTGGGGACAGCGATTCCGCGCGAAAACGAGCGGCCCGGCGCGACGCGGCGCGGCGGCCACTGGCATGAGACGCGGCGGGGAAGGAGCCGGCGCGAAGCGGGGACGGAGCAGGGACGAAGCGGGGACGTAGCGGGGACGGAGCGGGAGCGGAGCAGGAACAGAGCAGGAACAGAGCAGGAACAGAGCAGGAACAGAGCGGGAACAGAGCAGGAACAGAGCGGGAACAGAGCGGGAACAGAGCGGGGACGGGGCGGAGTGAGGACGGAGCGGTAACGGAGCGGGGACGGAGCGGTAACGGAGCAGGAACAGGGTGGTAGCTCTGAGGCAAGGGACAGGCGAGGCAAGGGCAGGGACAGGAGCGAAGGGGACGGAGCAGGGGTTGGAGCCAGGGACAGGCTGGAGGTGGAGCAGTGAGACGGGCGGAGACGAGGAGCTGGCGTGGATGAGCAGAAGAGAAGCGAGGCAGAGAGAAGGGTGAGCAGAAGCGGCGCCGCGACGGCGAGCAGGGAAGGGTGCAAGGGCAGAAGGGAAGCAAGAAGGAGCGGAGAGTGGAGGAGGGTGGAGGGCAGGAGGAGCGGGAGGAGGCAGGAGGAGCAGGAGGAGCGGAGGGGAGCGGGAGGAGCAGGAGGAGGGGAGCGGGAGGAGAGGGGAGGGGAGCGGGAGGAGCAGGGAGGAGCGAGGGAGCGGCGCGGGGAGGCGGCGCGGGGGCGGCGCGAGGGCGCGGGGGCGGCGCGGGGGCGGCGCGGGGGCGGCGCCAGGGGCGGCGCGGGGGCGGCGCGGGGGCGGGCGGGGGCGGCGCGGGGCGGCGCGGGGGGGCGCGCGCGGGGCGGCGCGGGGCGGCGCGGGGAGGCGGCGCGAGGGCAGCGGCGCGGGGGCAGCGCAAGGGAGGGGCGCGGGGGCGGCGCGGGGGCGGCGCGGGGGCGGCGCAGGGGCGCGGGGCGGCGCGGGCAGGGGCGCGCGGGCGGCGCGGGGGCGGCGCGGGGCGGCGGGGGGCGGCGGCAGCGCAGGGGCGGCGCGGGGGCGGCGCAAGGGGCGGCGCGGGAGCGCAGGGGGCGGCGCGGGGGCGGCGCGGGGCGGCGCGGGGGCGGCGCAGGGGCGGCGCGGGGGCGGCACCAGGGGCGGCGCGGGGCGGCAGGGGCGGCGGCGCGGGGCGGCGCGGGGGCGGCGCGGGGCGCGGGGCGCGGGGCGCGCGGGGCGGCGCGGGGCGGCACTGGGCGCGGGGGCGGCGCGGGGGCGGCGCGGGAGCGGCGCGGGAGCGGCGCGGGAGCGGCGCGGGAGCGGAGGCAGAGCGGAGGCTGGGTGGGGGCCGGAAGGGAGCGTCGCGTTCGACGGACAAACTGCGCCACAATGCGCCGCGCTCGGCCGCTCGTCACGCGCCGCCTCCGCTTTTGTGGGGCGCGCGGGGAGCGGCGCGCGGGGCCCTGCGCGTTCGCGCCACGGCCAGCGCCGCAGCCCGCGCCAGCCCCGCGTCCCCGCTGCCACCTCTGCCTTCCCCGCACGCCGCGCGTCGGACACCCCGCCCGGAAGGAAAGGCGCCGCAGCCACTGCCCGCCCACCCGCCCGCACGCCACCACGCCTCACACTTCCACTCGCGTCTCGTGTGATTTATTTAGAGAGGTTTAAGGGCCCTTCAAATGTTGAGGTCATTGGGATCCGTGGATGGTGATCTTTTTAGGTGATGACAGCGATAATAATGATGAGGTAAATGTCGATAGAAAAATAGTGGAATGAAAGGCTGAGGAAGCGAGGTAACTCCAAGAAAACCTACCGAGAGCTCTCTTCGTCCACAACAAATCCGCCTTTTCTATTATGTAATATATTCCTTTTCGTCCCTCTTCCTCCATTCCAATTTCGTTCCTCAAATTCCTGTTTCATTATCCTAGATTCTTTTACCTTGTATCTCTCCATCTCTCTTTCTGATTGTCTGTCTTCCCCCCCCCCCTCTCTCTCTTTCACACTAACTCCTACGAATATACAGACACATACACAAATTAGAATACTATGAAATTATACACAAACCGCAAAGAGATAGCCTTCCATGAGGAGGCACCAAGATTTTGATTAGCAGCTGATCCCCGTCCAAAGGCATTCGCTTCTCCCGGCGAATCAAATATAAGTTTCCCCTTCGTCATTTAGCATGATGTCGCCACGCGTTCGACATCAATGGCAGGTGACGCCCTTGGATCACGACACATAGAGCGCCACTTGCATGTCCTCAATGGGCCGCTGCAACCCTCCAAGAAGCCACACGGAAAGCTTTCTAGCCCTAGAGAGCCGGGAGAAGGACGCTTTCTCTGCACCTCGAGACAAGTTGCCTTCAAAGTCGTTTTCTACGCGGTGAATGCAAAGCGTGAATGAAAAATGGTAAACACTACTTTTGTACATACGTCATTTCCAGATGCAAGATTCGAAACATATTTCTTTTTGTGAATTTTCATGAGAAATACGTTTCGCAATATAGAATTTTCCGGAAATTATACAACCACATCATTTTTGTTAGAAAGTAATGTTTCATTCTAATCATATACATCACCAAAATTCCGTTACTATATTTTAATCTAAATATGTACAAGTAATGTAAAGTATCGCCATTTCTTATAATATATGTCCACAATTCCCCGTTTCTGAGACATTATTATGTTCTTCTTTTTTCCTTTTGAATTTCTTTTCCTACTCTAACTCCATCTCTAAATATTGCTTTCTACGTGAATGTTTCGCCTTCGCGCTGTGCGGTACACAAGTCTCTGAATAACATGTTCGTCGCATTCCCTACAACTTTAAATTACAAGTACAATTGGGTTATATGTCACTACGTAATTCTCTCTGGACACGATCCGGTTGTTATGTCCTTCCCTTGTTATAAACTTTCTCTGGAAAACTTGAGTGCAAAGGAAATGGGAACAGACGCGCGGAAACTAACGAAAATGGAGTTGAACGAAAATACAGTTATATCAAATAATTGTGCTTCCCAATTCTCGAGGAATCTACAATTTTGCGTAATTTATTAACTTTTGGAACATGTAAATTCTGTTATAAATAGTATTGTATAACTTATTTTTCTTAATCCCAGAATAATATTGCCATTACCTTATATTACAATGGATTAGCATGACATATCAAAATGCCTGAAATAAATTT
Source organism: Teleogryllus occipitalis (assembly GCA_011170035.1). Classification (NCBI taxonomy): domain Eukaryota; kingdom Metazoa; phylum Arthropoda; class Insecta; order Orthoptera; family Gryllidae; genus Teleogryllus; species Teleogryllus occipitalis. Next base: position 77,641 of record BLKR01009551.1, read on the forward strand.
GCTTCGGAAAGCTACCATTTTTAAGTTCCTAATTGTGAAGTACAAAACTACGAGACACTTCGGTATTGCTTATTATGATACCTTAATTTTTAATTTAATTGTGATTTCAAGATTGAGATAAACATTAATATTTCAGTGAAAATCGTGAATAAAAAGCACATAATGTACAGAAAAATACAATGATTTCATTAAAATAACTGTATGTCTGCGAAAATGTCTTTCTTTTTTAATATTTCTTCATTAGAGAAGAATAATCCGTTCTGTTTTATACGGAAGAATTTATGCCGTTAGTTTAGAAATAAGTTGGGGGAAAAACTCATTTCCTTTATCTGACACAAAGCACATTACGCACAACAATGCACATGGTGTTACGTGACTGCGAACGTCCTTCGCAGAAAAATGCGGCGTGTGTGTGAATGTGTGAGTGTTTGAATGAGCGTGCGAGCTTGTCCCACTGCGACGCCTTGCCGCAGAGTGTCCAAATCACAAATGATCAGCAGGCCATAATTTGCTTTAATGGTTGGTTACTACAAATTGGTGAATGTTTGAAGAACAATGACGTATTAGGACAAAGCAAATGAAACGCGAACAACGTTAACAAGATTTAAATAATAAAATTCAACCCACTTTTTGTTCGGTCAAAACAAGTGCATATTGTTTCTGTAGTACAATAGGCACTGGTACTATTTTTAGTAAAAAAATGTATACAGAAGTAATATAAATTAATTTTTTATTAAAACCAAAATTACGATACTTATCGAACTTTATATATATATATATATATATATATATATATATATATATATATATATATATATATATTAGTTCGATAAGCATACCCTCTTTCATTGTATTTTCTTTTCATATTGTTTGAAATTTATAAATGATAAATTAAATTTCATCCTATTTCCATAAATAATTTACTCTAATTTTAATTTAATTTATTTGATCATTTCGTAACATTTGAGTATCTCATTCCGTTTTAATTTAATGTTGTATTACTCACAATTCTTCTTCTTTAACATCGTTACCATGCATTCATAAACCTATTCTAATTATAATATTAATATAATATGCATTTGCTGTGATACCCGTTTTTCATTCTACCGAACTCACTCTGTTGCGTTTTCAACTCGTTTGTTACCAAATTAATTTGTTTATAGCTTTCAAGCATGAAAAAGGTACTTATTTTCAAAACTTCTAATAATGGATGTTGTAATATTTCAGAGGAATGTCGGAGAATAAAAACTTTTTTAGTTCAAAATCTCTTCCTGCATGTTTAGCATATGCAACAGCTCATAATTATTTTTTTAATATTGACAATAACAAATGTTTAAATATTAATATTTTGTAATATATTAAAACATTTTTAAGGGAGTTTTGGTTTACTACCTTTCTAACAGTCCCAAAAAGGGTTTTTTTTAATTGTTGCATTAACTTATGATTAGTACAAAGTTTGTTCACAGTCCTGGACGTGCTTTTTCCATTTACTTTTGTCCTATTACCCATCCCAGAAGCTAAATTAACAGCGCACGCATTTCACATTCCAGAAATTTTAAATTGGAACGCTAGAAAATGAGGGCTGTTTTCTGACTTTTATTGTGTTGTTGGATCGATGTGAACTGGCACAACTCAGTTTTCACATTTTCATTTACGATCTTTAATCCATGTGATCAAACAAAGAAACCTACTGGCACGAAATACGATGGCATCTGTATGTAATTCATTGTTTCCCACGAATGGAGTATATATAATTTGCGCTGAAGCATTCGTAAATTAAAATTACAATGTTACGAGCTCTTCTGATAAACTTTACCACTTTCTCTCGCGAAATTCTGTCCTTTTTCCGTTTCACATTTTCTTCGTTTCACGTTTGTATGTGTTATATTCATTCTTGAAATCCCTAGTCAATACAGTACATTAATTTAGATGTCCCAGATGTTTTGATGTCTCTAAAAGTGTGCTATGAGAGAAATCGTAGAAAAAATATTGCTGTTAATAAGATTACCTAATCAATCATTGTAATTGATAAAAGAATAACCCATTGACGTTTGAAACTTGTATCTTACAGTAAAAAATAGATAAAATATGTATGACCTTGTCAATTACTTAGGAAAATATAAATATAGTTCTGGTGAATACTGACAGACACTCAATAATTCTGAACTTCATTTTGGCTTCTAAACCTACAGAAAAACACAGAAAAGTAATATCTTAGTGCTCTCCCTCAGCTGGGAAATTTATTTGTTTCCTCCTTTTGTAATTACTATTGTTTCAAATTGTTCAATAAAAGAAAGTTCTACTGCGTTTTGCTGTAGGCTAAAAACCTGTAAACTGGTCAGTGATATACGATTAGAGAGTTACCACGTCGTCTAATTGACGTTTTTCTTTTCAATAAATATCATTTAACTTATTGGATCAATTTCCAGTATATTTTATTCCATTCTTGACGCATTTCAATTCCATATTTTCACTTCTAAATCATTAAATCATTGTCATTATTCAAGGTTTCGAAATTATCATTCCCTATAAAGCTCTCGAAGCGTCATTCAAGACCATTCCTCTACAGTTTTACCAGAGATTTCAATAAGCAAAAAACTCCTTTTTCCAATAAATTTTTCTGTGTTATTGAGATTACATTGATCAGTTTACAAGAAAAAATTCACAAAAGTTAATCGAATTAACTTTGTCTTGACAAATTTGACTAAACTAATACAAAAAACACTCCTTGATCTGGTTAAAGTCGAACAAAGGTTTTGAAATGCTAGAGCAAGCCTCGCTCAATACCGCCGACAAGGATTTCCCGCATCCTAAGCGGTTTGTCCTCCAGCGACTGCGGAGGCGGCGAGGGCACGACCAGTCGCTCGAAAACCGCTCGGAGCCGGACGACTGCGCAGCGATTGCGGGCGCGATTGGGGGACGTTAGCCGCGCGGCTGGAATACACGCGTCACGGCGAGGGGCGGGGCAGGGGCGGGGGCGGGGCGCCGCGCCGCGACGTGCGGAAATGACGGCATGCCGCATGCCGCACGCCGCTGTTGGCACGCCGTATGTGGACATCCGCCTCATCTCAGCATCTAGGAAAGTACCGTTTGTTCATTATAAACTGTCGCATGCCCACCGGTAGAGCGGGAGGCGAGCGCGATGAAAACGTGTATTGCAGTTAGGACATTAGGTTGGGTCGAGGCTGCAAATCCGCGTACGATGGCGGGCGTTATGCTAAGAGGACTTCTCACTGAACTTACCATCAAACTGCAAGAAGTAACACATTGTGTTGATAATGTTTCAAACAAGTTTCGAAGGAACCAGATTAGTGTTAAGTTGAGCTACCAGTTTATTCATTTGAGACTTAGAAATCGGTAAATATAATGAGATGAAATGAGTCACCCAACGCAAAACTGATTAAATTAAAAAATCGCTAATCGAGATTTTCAGGGCATTTCTTTTGTTGGACCAAACTCCGTGGGTTTCCGTATCTCTTTAGTCGAAATACACTTTTAAACCTTCAAAAATAAGCTTCTAAAATCTGACATTGCTACAAACCTCTGTAAATCTCTCTTGTCTCAAATGAAGACGTAGGATTGAAACAACACCGATTGTCATGTCAACTAATATCAAGCACGCATGCAGATATACAAGAAAATAACGTGAAAGATAAAATGTGAAAGCACACATGCAGACATTCAAAACAATAACGACAAATATTGGATCATCAGTATCACCAAAATCGAGTCAGTAATAAGAGCTACTGGTTTTACATCAACAACTGTTGTTTTACAATAAAGCTATATTTAATAAAATTTTATTTTATAGAGTTTCATTTAATGTTTTAGTAGGAACCATATTTAAAGTAAACAATATTTAAGTAGGAACCATAATAATGCAAAACTTAACTAAACCTTGATGCAGCAGCCAAACTAAGTAAATTAAAAATTGCTTTAAAAACGCAAGAACATTACCCAATTTAGGAAAACTACTAATGAAATCGGATGAAAACAAATTTTCTTTTAGGATGTCAAATTCAAGCAAACGTTTTGAAAAATTAATTCTACAATCATTTTTTTCACTTCCAGTAACATATCGGCGGAAGGTAAAGAGTTTAACAAATGGCCGAAAGAATGGAGAGATCATGAATGACGTGATCATCATCAATTTTTAGTATTTTATATTTAGTATTTAGCTATATTATTTTTCATTTCGCCTATATATCCTGTCAACAACACCTCAAGAACATTTCTACAAAAATAAATACAAAAAGTAACATGAAAGAGAACATATTTGAAATATATAGATTTGACAAATGCGTGATTCTGCATATTGAAATTCGTACAAAAAGTTCATCAATGTAACAAAATGTTTTGTTCACTTTGATCGTCTTTAAGCCAAATATGAGGAACCGGAAATCAGTGCCATAATAATAACAGAATAATCCATTACAAACTATTATCAACTATAACCACATTAGTAATATGCATTATTATAATAAAAGTGTTCTAATCCATGAACTCATTAATTCCTATCATTAACAAATCTGTCATTATCAATCATTATCAATAAAAAGTTCACAAATGTATACGCGCAAGTGATGTGATAAATCATTATTGCACTACCTCTACATATTTATATTATTCATAAGGTCAAAGGAATTATTACCCCATATGAAAAATGTCTTTCTTAACGTAATATTTTCCGCTTTTTAGATTCTAAAAGTTCGAATCCATAGAATGCCTTTGATCATTTACACATTTTGTGTATTTTCCACTTTCCAGTTCGAGCAAATAAGCATGCAAACCGATTCAGGGAGAGACTGCAATCACGGAAAGCGTTTTCGCGAACACGAAATCATAAACGCAAGAGGTCAATGAACGATTTTACTGACTACGGTGTGGAAGTTGATTAAATGGCTTCATTATTGCACTTTAACTCGATTATTTTCAGGAGGAAACATTTGACAAATATACCACTCAATAAGATGTAAATTAAATATTAGCTTAGATAGATCCTGGATAAATAGATAGATTTATTCTTAAATAGTTACAAAACTGGTGGAATAATTTAATAATAATAGTAATAAAATTAATAATTATTATTATTATTGTTACTGTTATTATTATTATTATTATTATTATTATTATTATTATTATTATTATTATTATTATTATTATTATTATTATTATTATTTTATAATTTACAAACAAAACAAAGTAACTTACAAAATGAAGTATAAAAGATTACATTAAATATCGAAAACATCATTGATGCATATGTGTGTAATACGTATAATTCTGTCGTACATGTAAGAAGAGAAGTGAATGAGAAATGACGAGACACCATTACTGCGGCATCGAGCTCCTGAAGTATGCGGAGGCAAGCGTCTTAATACAGCCGTGTATCGCGGGTTGCAGAGCTATGGTTTAGAAAGATCTTGACAGAATTCTTCTTTGCACGAACAGTCCAATGTAAATCTTAGGCTCGCATTTACGTCCTCGCATCTTCTTTCTTGGTGATAGGGTTTCAACCATACTGGGGAGATCAACCTCTAAATACTCTGCCGAGAGAATTGGAGTGGGGACAGATAGGAGACTAGATAGCAACATGCATCCATTGTTTCAGATGCTCCTCCGGCAGATTGATAGAACGAGATTGCCACGGAGGCGAATTGATCGTGATCAATTTCCTACGATCAATTGTCCTTCATGACTACAACCAAGCAAGAGAGACGAATCGTAAAACCTTGATGATTTCTCCCGTAGAATAAAATAGTTTCTGGGTAACACTTACCAGTGGTCAATTCATATAATGTTGCTCTGTAATTACCAAATGAACATTTTAAAATTGGTATACAACATTAATATTTATCAACATCATATTTATAGAAAATTAAAATACCTCTAATTTTATAAATTGTCAAGAATTATTTTTCATCTACAGTTTGAGTCCCTTGAGTGATTGCCTTCATGTCATCAGGCTCAGTAATAATAAGTTAGAAATTAACCTTTCTTCATGACATGACTGTATCATTTATTATTATTAGTACCTATTTTAATTTATGAAATATAATAAGTAGTATCTATTTTAATTCTGAAAGTCCTAAACTTGTAAAAATTAATTATGAAAGATGACCGCCTTTTGTAGTGCAATTGTAATATGAAGTCAAGAAATACCCGAGTTGTCCTTTACCTATTTTCACTCTACCCTGAATACAGAATGAGCAAATAAAGAATCGAGAACTCCCTTGACACAGAAGGAGTCGTATATCTGTATTCCGACCCTGACCACAAAGCACATCGACCCGAACGAACCGTCAATACGGAATATTAGCCCTACCTCAAGTTTGAGTCAGGAGATTTGCTTACTTGAGATGCACAAGCAACAGACCATCTGGATCGCGTGCTCTTCACAATTGACCACCACTACTCAGATGAAGCCCCACGGGTGGCTCACAGACAGCGTGCTATCTTTCTGTAAGAGGATCTCGGTTCGATTCCCGGGAACCAAAATGAGGCTGTAGCTTTTTAATACAAATCGCTTCAGTTTCTATAGCTATGTACCAACAGAAGGGTCAGTCAGGCCAAATAAGGTAAGAACGGTGACGAGAAAACGTTTTGCTCGACGCATGTTTCTCTTACCCCCCCCCAAGAGGTGGATTGTAAATAAAAAAGAGCCCAGGTCTCAGACTACTGCTAGTTGGCAAAAATCGGATTAATCCGGCCCCAAATGCCAAGTACACACATCCATACATAGGGTAAATTCGTACCCACTTTCTAATATCCAGTCATCGTGAAACAGTTCCCACACTACCAACGGGACCGGCAGAGGTAGCTCAGTGCATCAACTGATGTCACAGCAGAGCTTATGACCGCGAGATCCTAGGTTGGAGTCCCCACAGTGCTAAGATTTTCGCCATTAGCTTGTCTGCTAGGTCGAGTTCAATCGCTGTCTGGAGGAGAATTCTAGAGACCGGCTGCTGTAATCGGTAGTTTTCCGCGGTTTCTCCTATCAACATCAGGCGAATGCTGGAGCAGTACCCTAACAACCGGACCACGGCCAGCGCGCTGTCCTCCCTTACATACACTTACACTAACATTCTCTACACTACAACACATGCCGGGAGACCGGTCGGGAGTTAAGAGCATGTCCCGGCTGGGATGGTACCCTGCTAGTGGCAGTCCCTGGTTGGGGGACAGAATGGGACGGTAGGTCGGCGCCGGATCTCGCCATCCAGCAGGGGAAGATCACCGCCAACTCCCGAGGAAAAACATGCACTACACTTACGGAACTAATGACCTCAGTAGTTGACGCGCCCGGAATCATGAATAATCAACTAACCAAACAACAATGGACCGCCCTCTACACCCCAGACTCCATGTGGCTGAGGCGCGCGGCTTCCGAGCGATGGAGCACCGTGGGCCGCGCGGCCGTCGGTGCTGACCCATGCGTCATTGCAGCTCCGTTTGCTACTTTGCTGCACGCACGCCCCGCGGAGAGTTCAAAGCGCGTGAGAAAAACGCTCAAGGCGGAGAGGTCCGCGAGTTGCCTCCAACTACCTCCTCCTCCTCCATCGAAGCGACCCGCACCCACGCGAGGGCAATCAATGGAGGGGGCGCGGCCTCCGACGGGGCATTGCCCCACTTCCGTTGCCATGACGATGTGGCCAAACAATGGCCACCGTCCGGCAGCGGTGGCGGCGGCGGCGGCGGTGCCGACGGTGGAGGAGGCGGCGGCATCAGCGCGCGCGAGAGCGCCGCGCGCCAGTCTACGCGTTGCGACCGCCCGCTCAGCACGCCCGCACACTAGCGCGCAGGTGAGTACTTCCGCAGTGGCGAGGCGCGCCGCTGCTTTCACCAGCCGAGCGTAGCGGGGATTGGGCCGGGCCTCGGGGGGCGTGCTTGCTCGCCTGTTGCGAATCGCCGCGCGGTCAGCTGCTGCCGGCACGCCGGCGTGCTGGCACGCTGTCACGCCCTGCCCCGTCGTACCGTGAGTGGTTCGTCTTAGCGTGAAGGCCCTGAAGAAGACCTTGTTGCGCTTCCTTCCGCTGTTGGTCGCACAGGAAGCAGCATGTCGTCGCACGTTCCCGCGCCGCGCCGTGCCTTTCCACGCCGCCCTGCACCTCCAGAGCCTCCCCGTGCCTCCGCGCGACTCCCCGCGCCACGCGCTCCGAGGGCCGGCTGCCGCGCCGGCCGCACCGCATGGTCCCCTCACCGGCCGGCGTGGCCTCGCCAGCAGCCGCCACCGCGCGCCGCAGTCTCCCGACCTCTATTCTTACGAGGCCTACTTAGGAGCCCTAGTTAGGAGGCCGGCCACCCGGCGGGAGGGGCTGGCCCTGCCCCACGCACACGAAAGTGTATGCAAATGCGTCTGGGCCGGGGCCGCGGCCGGGGCGAGAGGCCGGGGCGAGAGGCCGCGGCGGGGGGCGGCCGCAGCCACGCGAGCACGCGACGCGGGTCGATGCGGGGGCCTCGGGTGCAACGCCGCCACCTCGCCGGCACCGCGGCCTCGCCAATTTCGCACGCAGTGTCTTAACCTCCCCGAGACACGCTGCTTCGCATTGGCGTTTCCACGAGAGGTTGCGGTAGCTCTGATTTTGCATACACATACAATCAGAGGAACGTCACATTCATTAGACTTCTAAAGTAATAAAGAAATGTTTCACGAAATAAAAACATTCATAAAATTAAATTGGTTTCATGCCATATACATTTTGAGATTTTCGTCACCTTTGGAATTTTGTATATAGTAAATCTAGATTTTTCTGCAAATTTCTCAGAAATAGAATCAATCTACTTCCAATAAGATACATTTTGTTCACTTATAGAGTCGGTAGAGATATGGTTCATTGAAATTACAGCTTCTGTGCTGGGCGAAAGAGCGAACTTCAAATATATTGCTGCGAAGCTTTTCAGCGTGTCGTTGACCTGGGCTTCACAACGTTACTGGTTGCTCAGTCTCTCTTGCAGCGATCATTGTGTCTGTCCACGTTTTCCGTTCACTTCAGTTTCATTTAGACAGTAAGAAAACGACTTAAAAAATGGCATACTTTGGCTTTTCTTCGTGAAGTTTCATTCAATTGCTCCGATTTTGGGGCAATTGCTGCAATAACCAACATAGGTGCAACAATTTCAAATTATTTTTCAACGAATTCAACTCTCGTGTAAATCTCATTTAATTACATCTTCTTTTCCTCCTCCTTTTTCGTGAAACAGACTTACGACAGGTCTCCAGTTGAAATATCTACCCTAAACATCTTTAGTAAACGTTCAAGTAATGCAATTTTATTATTTTTATTTTCATCGATTTATCCTCATAAGAGTCATATCAAAAAGCTTCTCAAGATTTAATTGTTTTGTACTTTATTTCCAGTATTTACTCATTAGTTATCTATTTATATTTCTGACTTTCTCTTCCCTTCATATTTTATCTGGCTTCTCCTTTTTTCTGGAAACTCTCGTTTTAATCTCTTTTGTTTGAAATCAGTTTTCTACTTCTCATTCCGTCATTTTCATTTCTTTTACGTTTTCGTTGCCCTCTTTTATCAGTTTTTTTTGTCACTGGGTTTTTGCCAAAAAAGCTGAACAATCCTTTTTAATCCACATTGTAATGAGATTACACAATTCTTCATGAATATTTCTTTAATGCATCTTCAGCTACAATTTTGGCAAATAAAGCCAAATTAAAATATTGTTCCTTGCCTTAAATTCTGTAATAATCCAATGACACCGAGGTAATTTGATGATATTTTGATAATGAAGCCTAAAGATACCGTAATAAAAAATTAGTGGCGTAACACTAACCGTGCAAATGACAGTAGCACCAAAAGGAGAGATATTTCAAAACTTTTTTCTGATTGATCTGGCTCAAATTTAAGTTATGGTAAGTTCAAATGAATCTTCTTAATTTTAATGTGTATTTATTAAGAAGCTCACTACTGTTTGTAACAGTATGTATCTGAATAATGGGGACGTAAAAATAAAATTATGCCATTAAAACTAATCCAAAACGCCTTGTGTTTAATTTAGTGTTTTATAGACATTTCTTCCAAAATGAGTGTGTTATAAAAGCTCGAAAAATGCACCACATATTTCTTTTACTTTTTGGGGGGGTACGGATAAAGAGGAGTGCAGTGAAATATTTGGAACACGTGCTTTTTTCATTAAAAACTTTGAATATTAAAATGCTACAAAAAGTTAACCTACAATATCTTTCTTCACGGGGGTAAGCATAGGCTTTGCGAGTAGGAAAGAAGGTTTTTCTTTTTCTACCCAAGCCACTGAAAAGTGAAAATAACACATTTTTAATGTAAAATCACTTGAAAATGTAACAACCCACTTTAAATTAAAAATTATTTCGAGAATACTTTCATCTTAGAAGTCGGCAATGATTCAATGTAGCACTGGAGAGGTGGCACTGTCTCAGTTCTGACCATCGAGTTATTTCTTCATATATGCTTCCTTAATATAATATTTGTTAACAAACACGTTTGAAATAGACCAGTATTTTAAATATAAAGTAAACAGACTTTCTATTTCTTAAGACTACACAACTATTTTAAACAGTTAAGAGGTATCTGAATGATGGGGACGTAAAAAAATTAAATTATACCATTAAAAATAATCAAAAACACTTGAATATTCAGATTTTTTCCCCTCAAATGACCCACACCAATATATAACTCTTTATGATAAATATTTTAGAGAAATAAACGCGTCTTAACAAGACTGACAATATTTTTTTCTATTTGCAATATAAATATTTACGAATAATTAATTTCACCAAAAATGTCGAAATAAAAAGCTTACAACAGATTTCTCGCAGTCACAGAAGTAATTGCTGTCGAAGTAGCGGCAAGATTGACACAGCTCTTCGCACCGCGTCGCTGTGGCGACGGAAACTGGTGGCACGGGATCAAACGGTCCATTTTTGCAACTCAGCTTAAATAATGACTCATTCTGGGAACCCGTCGCTTTTGAGAAGTGCTTATTGCACGCAGACAAAAGATAAGGGATGTAGAGAAAGGTACATGGAATGTAAAGTCTCTCGCTCGCAAAATACCGCAGCCGCAAGTTTAGTAAATAAACGTGGAGCCACAAAAGGCTCCTCTCCACCTCCCTCGGGTTAACAAAAAACGTTTCACGAAAAGTTTCATTTCGACAGTAATTTTGATCTTTCACTGTAGAGGTTTGAGCGTGCAGAGGACCCGTGCTTGCACTAGTACTGTTAAATAGTTTATTTTGCTTTATTTAATAGGTTGCATGAACTGCAAGGTGAATAGCGACTACAATAAATAGAACAGAATATAAAAAATTCAAACAAAATGTAAATAAAAAACAGAATTCAACATAGAAAATTACATTCTTTTGTTCACATTTATTTTGTTCACATTAAATGATTCAAATTTTTAATTTTAACACTAAAATTAGTGTGTAGGGAAACTATATTTACATTGTAATCTTGATTCCACATAACCATCCTGGTACGATGGCTACGAATTTATTTTACTCGCGATGCTGTCTCTTCGAAATTATAGTGTGAGCACCCTTTTGAATATTGGAATGGCATTAGTGAAAACGGAATTATATTTTTCGTTCTTCGCACTTGAGTAACACTGAGAAGAGTATCAAGCACAGGGAGCTGTTCTCAAAATAGATTGTATGCCATACTCGAGAGTAGGATGGGATTCCTCGTGAACAAAGCCTGTCAGCATGAATGAAAACATTAAAAAAATTATTGGTATCATCTTCCTTTTTTATTTAGATTTTAACACAGCATTTGCTTTCACAGAAAGAAAAAACACGAGTGTGCCTTCGTGTTGTCCAAGCTTGCAAGTACATATCCAGCTTGATCGAGATCGGTGCCAGGAAGAAAAAAGCAAAATAATAACGTAAAAGCCAAAAATACGACACAAATAGGCATCAGAAACTAAAATAGGCGAAAAAAACAAAACAAAATGAGAGTCTACTAAAACAACTCCAGATGTACAATTAAGTGATTCCTATCGTTAAAAAATTGAAATAGTTACAATAACAAAAATGAATGTTTAAAAATTTTGCCACATTTACGGACTTCAATCATAATCTTCAAACCTAAATCATGATTATCTTCTTGAAATTATGAACTTTTAGGTTACATAATGAAATTTGGCCAATACTTCGACTTACTGAAAGAACAGCCACAATAATGAAGTAAAAATATACTTTTCTTACCTCTGAACAATGAAATATGTTTTGACCGAAATTCAGCTGCAGTTTTGAAACAGCAACATACGAAGTAAAGAGTATGCATAACTATCTAAAAGATCCACATATGTACCAACCACTAAATCCAAATTTTCCGTTCTGTGCTAAATGTCTCATTGTTCTCACTGTACTCATATTTTCCCAACAAAAAAGCACAGTATTTCAGTCGGTTCCTGGTTTGTGATTCACTTAGTTTGTGATATCATTTTTAGCAATTAACAATAGTAGAACACTAAGCACATATGCGTTGCTTACAGTAATATTCGAAGTATCAATTAAGTCTTCTACCAATTTTTTTCCAGTAATTTGCAAAGGATGGTAGTTAAGTGAATGGCTCTGAATTAATTCGAATTCGTTGGATCTTTGCTAGGTTTAAGAATCGAGATTATTGAATTTTCCAGGGAACAGATCATTATTTCATTTAATTGTTGGGTTATATATTCAGTAACAAGTGTCTAAAATTCTTTAAGGAAAATATTGTATATTCCATCTGGTCCTTGACTTTAATGTCTAATATGAGCTACTGCAGTCTCAATTTCTTGTTCTTGTGGAGATAATTTAATAAGAAATTACTGGGGATATTTTTCAAGAATTCTATCCAGTGTTATATTTAAATTCGTTTTGTTTACACGGAATTCTTCGTTGGGATTCTTCGTGTGGATTAGTGTTTACAAATATAGATGCTAGAATGTCAATAATTTTTTCTTGTGATGAAATACTACGGTTGTTGTACAGCATAAACTTAAGTTTGATGTATGGCTCAAACCAACCATTGATAGATCTCCTATTGTCTTTTATAGATGTCCACTAGGTAGGAGGAACAATTAATTGAACCAAGCACTGTCTTTCATTTTCTTTACATGTGTGACTTGTTTTCATGTTCTTTTGTATGCAATATGATTTTCATTCCATAGAGTCTTCTTATTTACTAAATGAATGTCTGTACAGTTTATGAGCGATTTTGCTTTCGTTATTTTACCAAGAGTTGTTTACTTATTGTTTTCCATGAAGTTTTAGGAACTCTTTCATGAATAATTTTTCAGGATAAGATCTGGCAGCTTCTCAATTCTTTTTCAGTAAAGAAAATTTTTTTTCTCCTAGTATATAATTTTAATTTATTCTTGGTGATAAAAGAGGTCTGCGAAGATTCTGGGGCACACATTTTTTTGTTATTTATATCTTGTCGAATGTCCTAATTTAGAAAATGATACTGGTTCTACTGTATCACGAATAAATTTGTACGTAATATGCATTTAACATTAACTATTTTGCTACCGTGATTTTTTATCGTTTGGATGGAAGCCTCAGAGATTAAACTTTTTGCCCGACTGTATTTCATTTCACTATACATCATGGTATTCATAACGACGGCGACTTCAAATAAAACTTGGCTCTGTCACTTATTCTCCGTTGTTTACAAACAATCCTACGCAGCAGTTATACATTGTCACCCACATTGACTCAATAGTAATATATAGTAAGAGGGAGCAGGATCGAGTGACATCGTTTTCTCGTGCTAGAAAAACCGTTTTAAACGTGTATCGTGTTGTTGCAATTTTACATTCTTGCCATACTACGTATGTACTAAAGAAAAAGTATCTTAATTCCGCAGCGGAAAGTGGCGATTTTTCGTCAGAAAAACTCTTATTTTTGTGCCCTAGTAACGAGAAAGTTGATAAATCTAGTTCCTTTATGCCGTAAATTACTTTCCTTAACACGCTATGTAGACAGGATCAGCGATTTGTAGTTCCTTGATACCTTCGTTTAAAGCAAAACTTATCTCTGTCCATCTGCCTGCTTGTCGGTGGTCAACGCTAGCGCTTAAACCGTTCAGATTATTTTCTCGAAAATCCATGTTCTATGATCAATCTGACGAAAATAGAAGCTTGCGAATTTCAAACGAATATTTTGATTTTCGGAGGTACTTTACATGAAGCCTTAACATTTCCAAACTTTTCTAAGAAAATTGTTCCAAATTTTTATATTAAATTTCTTTTATCGGATAGAAGAAAGGAAGCTTAAAAATTTCAAGAGACCTCATTTTCATTGAACTCCTAGAACTTTCGAAAATTGCAAACTTTTTCTGCGCCTTCCTACAGTATTAATGACAGAGATTTTAAAAAATCTGCTCTTCGAAGGCAGATCTTTAAATAAGTTTTTATACAATTTTTCGAACGTACGATTAGTTTTTGCGTTTTTCTTTTAATTTTAAAAACAAGATTTTGTCAAAAACCACTCTTTTCTTTCTTTTTTGCCAATAGAGCACCGTACCCTCATAAATATGCCCCAGTATCCGTTTTTTTTAAACTCTGTATTTTCGAAAATTGCTAAAAATTTACATTGAAAGGATTCAATATTGATGAAAGAGACTTGTTTCTTTGAGAAATCTGATCTAAGATAGATGGTCTGTTGCGGCAAAACCGATTTATTTGCGGCATCAATCTCTCTAAATTATTTGTTTCTAAGCATATTACATTTGGATTATATTTATTAATTAATATTAACAGATTTTCTCTTTGTGGCTAAAATCTATTGTTACTCCTTTGAAATGTGCTTTCAACCATATTAGTAGAATTTAATTAATTGTTTTGAGGTATTTTAATTTGTATCACTAGAGTACTCATTTCTTACTTCAATTGTTATATCAATGTCTTCTTTCGTAGAACTTTCGGGAATGAAGATATTCCAAAAATTGTTTTTTCATTTTATTATGGCAGTAAGTCGACTCCTTCATGTAAAGCCCTAGGAATAATAGCCTTCATCGGTAGCTGATTTGCCCTTGCAAATAACATATATACGGGAGCGAATATTTTCATATCAATTCTTGCCAAAAAACGCTCATCGCTACATTCAAAATTCAACTCAATATGATTTAGTTGAATTAGTTGAATCAACTGAGTAGGGACAGACATCCCAGGGCTTTAGAAATCATACTCATATTGTACTTCTCCTCCTAGTCCTTCACACAGATTTTAACTGTTTTTTTAAGATAAATAAACTTGAATTTTAGCCGGCCCGGTGGCCGAGATCGCTAAGGCAGTAGTGTCGTAGTGATCTCGGACCGAAGGGTCGCGGGTTCGAGTCCCGCCTCGGGCATGGTTGTATTTGTGTTCGTCCTTTCACCCCTTATCATCAATCACCATATCGTTTCATCCACATAGTTATCATACCGTTAACAGCAATAGTGGTCGCTAATGACCTTAGATGTTGATGCGACCTTAAATAAAAACCAATAAAAAAAACTTGAATTTTCTTATTTTGACTCCTTATACTTCTCGGTTTCTTTCGTATCGAGATCTCTGTTGACATATTTATTAGGTTTTAGTTTAGTTTCAATAAGTGAATCCAAGGTTTATGACCATGAAGACACTGTTTCTTGATCGAGTTTTCAGGAATGTCTGAGATTTTTGTTTGCGGGGATTGAAGAGAAAGAAAGCAATGGCGGCAATGTCGTTAATATTATGACATATTGTGAATGAAGTAATACGTAAACCATTTTCTCGTCTAAACGATGTAGAAAAGAGACAAACTTTGGACAATGGTCGTCCTATTCGTATGTTCAGTACGTTTCAACATCGTGCGGGCGAGAAAAATACAAAAAATTCAATTTTTCATGGCACTATTCACACAAATGGGTAACAGGTAGTGAAGTTTAAGCTTACGTTTATTGTTTGCCATGTCTTTTATCGTCAATTTAGGAGAGTACTTGGAATAGAGATGGATTCTAACTCGGCGGTTTCCGCTTATACAATAATAAAAGATGGATATTTTATGAAAAAGTTATCAAAAGACATGAAAAATCAAAAGATCTCATATGTAATTCGGTAAATCTTAAGTGCCTGAAAAAAATCCTATTTCTGAATTATCGGAGCAACAGAAACTGGCAACGCGTTTGTAGAACCTGAATTTCTTGAAATCACGATACTCATGCTTCATGGTACAATTTTGTAAAATAAATTGAATAAAATTACAAAAAAATGGATTAAGGTGGGGCATTCCCCCTTCCCGGGACCCGCTATTCGGTAATCTATTTTGCATACCCTGAACATTTGTTCATGAGCCAGCGCTGGAGGAAAGTCATTAGTTTGCGGTTGGGTAATCTACAATAATTATTCTTGGCATCTCCAAGAACGGATTTCATACACTAACTAGTTCTATTCTCGTGACTTTTAGCTATGTAACTATGTTCTTTGCAAGTAAAACATAGCACTTATTCGGTTTCTGGGGAAATCCAAAATAACGAATTCATATTCCATATTGCCTAGTACGTACTTAAAATTGGTTAATATCATCAGGGTGCATGCGATAGAACTACAACTTAAGACCATTTTATTTCTGGATACAAGAAATTTGCAGATATCAACAAACATGAATATCCCGAAAGCAGAAAAAAATGGCTTAGACCTTTGGCATTCTTACCCCTTTATTAATGACCAACGTAATAAACATTCCGTAGGGAAAAAAATCTATCCATATGTATATATTGAAGTATTCACGAAATGAAATTTAAACATCAACTTAAATTTAAACATTAGATTTAAACATTAGATTAGACAACAATTTAAACATTAGATTTTATTACATGGGAGTGTTTTTCGTTTGTTTTTTTCTCCCTTTCAAAATTCAAAATTTATTGCTTATTTATCCTTGAAAATAGATTTTATTGCATGGGAGTTTTTTTGTTTTTTTTTCTCCCTTTCAAAATTCAAAATTTAAGTAGTATATGACTTAGTGTAGGGATCACAGAATTTTGAAAATGTGCACACAATTCACTTTTCCCCATAGCACGTCATACGCAGTTTTTAACTGTTTTTTGACGTAAAATAAATAAATAAATAAATAAACTTTGACAAGGTTTTATTCCATCTCTATTTACATTCTCTTCCTGCAATCTTTCCAACCGGCGGGTCGCCTCTGCCCTTTTCTCTCCCTCTGTGCTCAGGCTGAGCACTGAACACTCGCGGCCATTCTCAGCCAGGGCGTAGCGCCGCCTTGCTACGTCGCCGAGGATACGCCTGGCGGCGATTCTCCAGTCACCTCGGCCCACTGGCTGTGGCGATCTCGCGTCACCAACTCCTCTCGCCCGGCTCCCGGATAGTCCTGGGTTGCACGACTTCTCTCCCGAGCAGAGCATGCTGGCTGCTGGACTATTTGACTGCCGATGTACTAACTAGCGATGTACTAACTGATTTGGCGCCCGCAACCCCTTAATAGGGAGAGGGAGGCCCAGGATAACCTCGCCTCGAGGCTCCCCGTCTCGCTGGCTGTGCTCCGCACTAGGGAGCTCGTCGGCGGTGTATCGCTACGCGCGCGCCAGGTTCAAAACCCAGCCACAGCATACACTAACATGACAAATTCATTGGCATTTCCTTGCATAACAGATATTTAAGAAAGCTAAATATTTTTTCTTCGGAATCCTTACAAATTGTTCAACTGATATTTATAACATTTAATAGTTCGTGTAATTTGTTCCAGGAAAGAAAGTTATACCTTTATTACGTCAAAGCCTAAACATTTCAATATAAACACGCTACATTTTCATTTTCAACGTGGTTCACAAATTCAAACAAAAAGCTTAATAAATAATTGGGTTACCTTGGTCGATAGCCATACCTACTTCATATTCACGTTTTATCTTCTTACGTTAACATCGTTTCTGTATCCTCGCGTCATCACAAACACTATGTCCTTTTTCTTCCTTTAGTTTCCATTGGAGATTCTTGAACGTATTGTAACATGAAATGTTTTCTTTACGGAGTCCAAATATTTTTATATGCACTTTCTTATTCAGCATCAATTAATATTAAAACTCCTTCAGCGCTTTTGTATCTAAAGCTGAACATGCCATCGAATATACTGCTTCAATCTCCCTTTCCATTCGGTTTTGCGAAACGTTTTACTGCTAGATTACCTTCCCACCGCTAACCCTCCCAATTTATCTGCGTTTGGGATCCACCCCGAATTCAGTTCGCTCCATTCCCAAAGGCCGGCCAACAGCGGTCTCATGAGAAATGGAAAAGCTGAAGAGGATTAAGAAGATTCGTTCAATCCTGATCACAATTCTCTCTAGTAACATTAGTTACACAAGCATGTGACATTGAACTTTTTGTAAAGAGGCAATTCATGCAACATAGACAGTGATTTAAAGTGTTTTTACAAATACATGTTAATGATATTTGTGTGCAATTCTTCTGCAATCAGAATCGTGATACATCAAGAGTTAGATTTCGTGATGTAGAGAAAGTTTTTCTGAGCGCCTTTATAACTGAAATATGCATGCACATCCCTGACCGTGATCAAGTCACTGTTAAGTATCGCACGTGTATTTTCACTTTCCCCTGAGGAAACGGTCGTCGCCTACACGAAAAGGAAACGGTGATCCCAGACTCCGATGACGCGACAAACATATTCAAATTTCTTCTCATGAAGTCAACAGCAACTGTCAGAATTCATGCATCTTCTGCCTTAATTATTTGTTTCTTTGTTTATTTATTTATTTATTTGTGTTTATTTATTTATTTATTTATTTGTGTTTATTTATTTATTTATTTATTTATTTATTTATTTATGGTCAAAAACAGTTAAATCTGTGTGACGTACAATGGGGAGAAGTGTATTCTGTGCACGTTTTCGTAAATTCTGGAGTTTCCACCCAAACTCATATACAAGTTGAATTCTGAATTCATATGGAAATGAGCGTTTTATGTAAGAATTGTTAAGAAAAAATTCACTCTCGTGTAATGAAACTATTTGCGAAGACAAATCAGCAACAGATGATACCTCATCGTGATCTTTGTGAAGGAATTGACTTACCATAGCTACAACATGGAGAACGATAATTTAAAAAACCGCATTTCCGATATTTCTAGAAAACGTGCGCAGATAGTGAAGTTACATTTATGTCCAGAAGTAAAACAAAGGATCATCTCAGCATTCTCTCAATGGATCAAGAAAAATAGACGAAAACGTGTCCGAGATTGAAGCTTTGATAAGAAGCTGAAGTACATTACTGGTCACAGGCATATTTATCCTTTAGAATTGAGCCGTAGAAATAAAGAGTGAGCTATGCCACACGATCAGTTAACCGATAATTTTTAGATTTTTGCGTTTCTCTTCACAGGAAGAATTTGAGCACGTTAATGTATGGTTTATTACATTTTAATTTATTATGCATATAATAAATCATAAAATGTGTAGCAACTTCTTTGGGTTCTTCACTATTTACTTTACTTGAGGCAACGTTGTATGAATTTCATGAATCTAAAACCTCAAGAATTCAGCATTATTTACTCCTATGATAACATATATACCTACATGTTTAAACAGTTGTAGAATGTATTTATAATAAATAAAATACGAAGAAATAATCGTAGATACACTGTAAAAGAGTCAGAATGTCCCAAGAAAAATCATGGTCATCTGTGTTCCATATAAAAGTATTTTAAAAATAAAATAAGATGTCAAATTTTATTTCAAACTTAATCAGTAATGTGGATCATCCTCAACATCATTTTCATCATTTGGAATCAGTGGCTGAAGCTCTTAGTGTACATAGTGGTGACATTCAGATACATAGGGCAGCATACTCATAAAATGCTTGTTTTATAGCAGCAATCTTCCTTCCAGTTGGTACAGTCTCTTCATATTATTAATTTTGAAAATATCTTATAAGGTGTTTAGTTGCTTGCTGAACTTCACTTTTTGTGGCTTTCCTCTACTCTTTACAATAACTTTCACTTCCTCCCACGAAGCAACTGTTGGATTATGAGACTGCCCTTCTGCTTTGCCGACAAAAGTTTACTTATTGTAACCCGTCGGCGGTGGGTCGAGGGTTTGCATGCTCAATAATACACAGATGGGCATTTCAAGATAATATTTACTTATTCTAAAATATGATTATGATGATGATGATTGGCATAACAATGATTTTTACAAATGAATTTACATGTTGTTTTTTTTTTGTACATCGGCGGCCTCTTATTTACTTTAAAATGAAATTTGATACAAAAATTGAA
Source organism: Teleogryllus occipitalis (assembly GCA_011170035.1). Taxonomy (NCBI): domain Eukaryota; kingdom Metazoa; phylum Arthropoda; class Insecta; order Orthoptera; family Gryllidae; genus Teleogryllus; species Teleogryllus occipitalis. The sequence continues at coordinate 97,887 of BLKR01009551.1, forward strand.
CACAAGTACTTGGCCGCTACCCTCGTGCCTGATTTCCGGCACATCCGCTACAGCTCGAATATCTAAAGTTCGTCCGCACTTACGCGGGAAACAAGGGCTGAGCGTCACCTGGCTGCACAAAACTACTTATCTGGTACTCTTCTGAGGCGTGATGTCAGCAGTGGTGAGTGATGCATTCCCGGGCTGGAGTCGGGCGGCTGTGGCACGTACTCAGGCGGAAGCCACCGACAACACGCTCCCTCTGGACCCAATGCTGCGCTGGCGTCGTCCACATTTCATGACACGCGACCCAGGTCACAACGTCTCGTTGCCGATCGTAAACAATGGTGATTCCGCGCTCGGCTTGCGGTCTCCGGAGAGGAAGTTCCTTCCGGTAGCGAGTCTAATGAATTTCACCGATGATGTGACATTGCGCAGAGCAAAAATCTCGTATGAAGCGCCAAGTCAAATAGCACACGTTTCGAGAGTAATCATTTCAGCTCACGTGACTAATTAAGTTTATGCGGCGCGCGGTAGAGCAAGTGTCTCCCACCGATCTCTAGACACAAGTGTCTCTTGCCGATCTCTAGATACGAGTCTCTCTCACCGATTTCTAGATACAAGTGTCTCTTACCGATCTCTAGATACAAGTCCAGTTTTGGCGGCGCGCTACCACGAACGAAGGCACCTTCCCTCCACGGACCGGGGGCCCGTTCGATCTGCTCGCCCTTCGCTAAAGAGGCGGCACTTGGGAGCCAATGGCCCGCGAGCTCGCATCGACAATGTAAGCGGCATTGTATGCTCGAAAGTAGGTCTCGCGAGTCCACAGGTGACCACGTGCGCATAACGAAAGGGTGGTATATTGGCAGGGTAACGTCCCCGAAGACGGTGACACATGTTTCCCGCCTTCGCGCTTCCCCGGTCACGCGTTTTACCTCTTTTCTTTCGGGTGCCGGCGACGGTTAGCCCAGGCCGTTCTTGATTGACGTTATTGCTTATTGCCCTGCCTGGTGCCTCTCTCCCGGGTGAACACTTGAGCAAAAATGCCTTTGATGCTCTTTTAATCAGCAATCGTCTGTGGATCGGACTCAAAAGGCATACCCAGCGATGCGGGACTCGACAGCGGCACGCGCCGGTGCGTCTCGGTAGCACAATGCTGGCGGTCATAAATATGCCTGAGTTCGGCTGAGGGTGATGACGTGAGGGGTTGGCAGAGACCGGTGGTAGGGGCTTGGCCTCGATAATTGTCGTTTAGTGTGGAGAGGCTATTGAGTCCGCGGCACCCAGGACGGTCATAAAACCTTGAACGGCGCGGCCACGCACACTTAAGCGGGTAAGGCGGTCGGCATACTATGACCAGTATTTTATTTTATTATATTATTACGGAGGACGTACCGTTACATTATACTTCTGCATATTATTATCCTAAGGTTTTATTTAATTTTGAATTTTACTTTCTTCCAATCTCTCACATTTCTCTTCTGTTTCTTTGTTTTTTTCACAGCTACTTGAACACAATAACTTTCAGCGCCATCCATGATTTAAATCAACGATCACGTGACTGCAAATTGGCGCGGGAATTGGAGAAAGGAAAATGACCTCGACATAGCTCACTAGAAAGCACAGTAGAAACACAAATTTTCATTTTCGTGAATATTAACGCTCACAATATTAAGACTAAGAGACGAACGTATAAGCATCATTCTCTGGGAAAATCGGTAAATTACTGAGTGATGGTGAGAAATTATCCATTATACAAAATATAATTAGCTGAAATCAATGTAAATAATATTTGCAAGTCCTATTAAATGATAACTGGTTTATTTAACTCCGAACCAGCTAACCTGACCGGGAGGTCCTAAGTTCCAGTCCAGACGGTGGCGGATTTCTGACTCCAGCTTGAGAGCTAGGTTGAATTCAGCCCCTGTCTGGGATAGAATTCTAACGGCCGGCTGCTCCGATTAACGCCAGGTGAATGCTGGGGCAGTTCCCTAATATGCTACTGACCGCGTGCTATCTGTCTTCTTCCTTGTATCCTCTCCCCTTGCCACCAACATACACATTTTCATGGACCACAATGCCGCAAACGTCGGGAGACCAATTGGGAGTTAAGAGTTTGTCCCTACAGGGTGGTGTCACGTTGAAGGAGATATCTTGAGGGAGGAATCCTCCGCAAGCCTTCGTGTAGGTCGACGCCGGATCACCCACACCAGCGAAGACCATTCCGCCATCTCAGGGATTAAAGTATGATTAATGACTATAGCAGTTGACGTGCTCGGAAACATCAAAATATAACAATTTTCTGTTCTTGTCTGCCTTTTCATCCTTTCCAGTCGAGTACAAAAAGTCCAGGTTCGACAATGCTAAGGTGCAGCATTCTTACCTTGTTGAAAATTTATGCTGAATATCTAAATTGTACTGCAGCATACTTATTTTATCTTTTCGTTGCTGTTCATCTACTTTTTGGTGATCTGCATATCTCGAAATCAAGTATCTATTCAAGTTCAATTCCTTGTTGACCGATACTGATTCGTAGATAAATAATAATGCTCCGCCCACTTGTCTAGAAATTGATGTTTCACTGCATCTCTTTTTCTTTTTGAAATAAATCTTACCGTCGCAAAATGAGCAATTTTCTGAACGGTCAAGGTCAAACGCGACGGTATTTTTCAACAAAATACAAAACCAACGTTCATGCGGAATTATCACTATGTAATGCGTTCCCACGTCGGAAATGCAAGGTAAGAGTTAACCCCCAAAGCAACAGAGTGCAGCACGGATTTCCCCGTCCTTCATCGACACTTCTCAAAATGCAACGTCAGTCGTTGTGACTACAGGGCGCGCACGGGGTGAAAGAAAGAGATAATTCTGAGACCTCCCATGGGAGAGCACAACTAACTTCGTACATGATCAACATCATAGATGTCGGTCTGCGTCCACGCACGCTGCTAACCGAAGAAAAAAGACGAACGGGGATCACATCAAAAGGGGTCGAGGGCCGTATCCGGCCCGCGGTCCGGGGGTTGCTCACATATGACTTGTTCTCTTGTGCTATCTTGAATACAAACCGTGTTTTCTTGCATCGTTACAGTTTTTTTGGTGGAAATCTTGGAGTATCTAATCTCTTATCGTAACAAATCGACTCTGAGATTGCGAGAACGATGAAAGAAGGAAAGGACGAGTGTCTGGAATAAGGACGTTTCGTAGTTCAAATGAAAATGGTGCATTTTAATTGATTAAAAATAATTTTTGGAGTAAAATGCGTTGAAAAGTATGTGTTGGACGTTTTATGTTAATCGCGTAGGCCGAAGGCCGGAATCTCATCAAGAAATTGGACACGCGTAGCAAAGTGTCAATGCCGTTCAATTTTTTAAAGTTTTATGACAAAAACAGCTAAAAACTGTGTGTGGCGTGCTACGGGGAGAAGTTAATTCTGTGCACGTTTTCATAATTCTGTGATTCCTATCCTAAGCGCAAGCTACTTGAAATTTTGAATACAAAAAGAAAATCAGCGTTTTTTTGCAAGGATTGTTAACAAAATATTCGCTCCGATGTAATAAAATCTATTTTCAAGTGTAAATTTGCAATAAATTTGGGCTCTTAAGGTTAACGTTTAAGGTTGTAAATACGTCTTTCCACTTACAAATGCGTGTTATTGTTTGCCATGATCTTGCCCAATTGATTTCTTCCATATTTCTTCACATATTTTACAATAAGGGAGAATATATTAAAAAGTACAATATGATGGTTAGCAAATACATATCTCGCTTCAATCACCATCTATATAAGCGCCACTATCTATATTCGCTCAACTTTTGCAACTTTGGAAAATTCATAGGTTTTACTGAAAATTGGACCAGCGCCATTTTTGTCAACGTACATGACCGTATTTGAGCAAACAGTTTGAACAAAAAATGTTGCGCCATTTTTTAAAATTTTAAAATGTCCTTGGTTCTTCCTGTAAAGGATTCGCAAAATTAAAGAAGTTCCGTTTAAAATTTAAGGGGTTGCGCCATTGCTCAGATCAATCGGAGAAAATCCATTTTGTGAAAATCTTGTTTTGGTGCTAGCGTTATTCACAGACATCCGGATGGATGTTTTGAGAAAAAAAAGTTCTGTATCAAGGACTCACAAAATATGTATTTTCATTGTGCTATGCTTAACGAGAAAGAAAACACTGGGTGTCATGGACACACAAATCGTGTTGTATGTCAAAAATGAAGACTTCCCCTAAACTCTACCCTTTACATAACTTTCTCTATACGGAGTATAAAGTAAAAAGTTGCGACAACTCGGGTCCGGAAATGCATAATTGCATTTAAAGTACGTGCGTGTTTTTATATGGTTACCCAACATATCCAATGTATGGTGTACTTGACTGCCGTTCATGAACAAACTTCCCATGCGCGTATTGGTCTGCTGCCACAACACCAAACATTTGCGATCGGTTTTCGACAATCAATTTAAGAAAGATAAGTGCCTACATTCGGGCAGGAGGTGGTTCACTTTGAACAATTCGTATGATATATGAAGAGTGTAACGTAGCTATATGTAGACTTATTCAATGCAAGACAACAACAGTGATAGATTTCATAAACGTTACTTAAAAGTCGTAAGTCTCTGTAATTACGCTATTGCAAGCGACGTGAAGGCGTGCACCAAGCAAATACACATTTGAACAGTCATGCAACTATGCATTTCTGGACTCGTGTAATAATTACTTTTTTCCTTCCTCCTCTATGAAGAGTCTATTCCCAAAGGTCTGCTATTGAGTATAATTTCAATAAATGGAAATTTGTATCGGTGCAACTGCCACGTCCAGCTCCCTCATGTTTATTACAACTCGCCAAAAGTACAGTAAATCGAGTTCACGTTTTGGATGAAATTGAAGTATCGATTAGTATAGATATTTTTATTATCTTATAAAATCATCAGTAAGAAAAAAGTTGAAACTTTACTAGTGACACTGGTCACGACAAAAATCAGAACAGTTGACACAAAAAATATTTTGAACATTAAACAAAAAAATTAATAGTAAGAGTTCAATAACGTTTCTAAATTTGCAAGTAAAGACAACTAAAAACGAATAATATGTTCGTATATCAGTATCATTTTCTTGAATGTTAAAATAGAAAATATTTAAAAAATTATCAAAATTGAGTCTATCAGATCCCTGAAGATCTAAGGCCTCCTCCTATAGCAGGAGGATGAGTTGGTCACCTTACAATTTTTCACCAAGTACACATTGGCAACAGTTGCACTTAGAATTATAGCAAACAAACTTACTATCTGAATGTAAGCGTTACAATTTTAGAGAGAAAAAACTTAATATTAAATGGAAAATTCTATTTTAAGTCTGAAATTAATAGAGAATTGCGCGTTTTTTCAAGTGTCTTTTATTCTTGCCTGTATTTTGCCAATCAAGACAACGTTGCATCCCATTTCGTCCTAAGCACATTTGACCGTCTACACTTTTGTCGTACTTAGTTTCGCCGACCGTTCCTCGGGTCTCAGAAAGCAGCATACTGTGATAACACTGGTCGACAAGGTTTTCTGCACAAGAAATCTGATTAGATAATCTAATGCGTTTTTCTTACTGAATTCAGATGTGTGTTCAGAATTTTTCCATCAGGCACAGTTTGTCTGTAACAGCTACATTTTAAAATCTGATTTTAACATTCTCTTTGACCTGTAATAGGAAACTTTACCTTACATGTAGCGATTTTATTCAAGCTGTATTTAAGGAAATTATGTGTAATATCATGCTGAAACACCAACAGGTAATACTCAGTTGGTTCATTCAAGTTTTGTTATGCTCTCAGACCAGTTACTCTGGCATTGTGATGTGTCAATGAACTTGTTAACACGAATATCACTAGTGATATTTTTCCTTCCTTTGTATTTAGAAGTGTACTGTGTAAGCTGTGTTTTAAGTGTTTTGTATTTTCATCATGCCAAGAAAGGGTATAAATCATGCAGATAATTTCTATTGTATTTGTGGAGAGTTGACTTGAAAGACTCAGAGACGAAATTTAAAGCCACTTGGAAAAAAGTGTTATCAACATTAGACTGTCAAGATGGCTAGCATTTTGGTTGTCAAGTTGGTGATTTTGAAAAGAGCTGGGTCCTTAATATATTTATTGTGGGTTATATGTGTGTATCTTGATAGAAAAATGGTGCACATCATATGCGATTTGCAATTCGTATAATTGATATCAGGAGATAATGCGATTTGGAATGGATGCATTTTTGCCTAGATTAAATATTTGTGCACTTGTACAAGACGGAAGAAGAGTGAAAAATCTGTTGCTCATCTGTTTAATGTATTCATTAATGGGAGAAAGTATTAATTCTCTGCGTATTTACGTATTTGGAATAAACCATGGGGCTTGTACGGCTTTTCTTAAGTACTTGTTTTGGATGATTTGTAGTTTCTTCAGATGTGTGTTTGCTATATTGTTCCAAATTTGACAGGCGTAAGTTAATGAGAGGCGTATTATAGTTTTATAGATGGATAATGCGCATTCCAAACTAGGTGATGACCTTTTATTTATTAAAGGGTAGAGCTTGCTGATTTTTGCATACGTTTTGTTTGTTATTTCTTGAATATGGTTTTTCCATTTTTACTTTTGATCTAGTAATACACTCAGATATTTTACGGGAGTTTCATTATGAAGGCATAGAATTGCAGAGTTATTAATTTTAATTTGTGGTGGTTAATGTATTTTTCTTAATGAGAATATTTTAGGCTGTGATTTGTTAGGGTTAATGGCAATCCTCCATTTCATTGTCCATTTGACAAATTCGTTTAAGCCCGACTGGACATCTTTGCATGCGTTGGTAATATTTCAATTTGCGTTAAATAATATTGTATCATCAGCGTAAAGTGCTATTTCTGAGTATTTCTGTTCTGGGTAGTCAGATATATACATGTTAAACAATAAGGGAGATAGTGGAGAACCTTGTGGAACGTCGGCTTTGTGTGCTCTTGATTTAGTGCTGTTGACACTAACTTTGAAATCCCTGTCTGATAGGAAGCTTTTAATGATTTTTGGAGATAATGGGCGGGGGTGCCTAAATTTATAATTTGTAAAGAAGTCCAAGATGCCATACTTTATCAAAGGCATGTGCAATGTCGAGAAAAATTGCAGCTGTATACATACGGTTGTGGAATCCTTCAGCAATGTACTCCGTTACTCTTAACAGCTCATGGCTTTTGGAGTGGTTTGGACGAAATCAGAACTGCATAATGGGTAGCGCATTGATTATAGTGAGAAATTTGAATAGATGGGGTTTTCAAATATTATGGCAAAATTCGCTAACAAACTAATTGCTCTACAACTATTAGGGTCTTGTGGATTTTTATTTGGCTTGCATATTGGCGTTATATTAGAAGTTTTCCACGTATTTGGATATCCTAATCTTAAACATGCATTGAAGAAAGCTGTTAATACTGTAATCGCATTTCAAGGTAATTCTTTCATCATTTTGTTATTTATTAAGTCATGGCCTGATTATTTTCTCGGTTTTAATGCCTGAATGATTTGATACGTCTCGGACGGAGCTATAAATTTAGTTTTAGTTGACGGAATATCGCGGTGTAAATAAGCTTTCATTAGAAATCAAAGTCGAGGGTTATTTGTAAATTTTTTTTTCAAAATCTTCCGGTTAAGTTTCTGCTTTTTCGAAATCCGTCGTTGCAAATCCTGTGCTAGATGATAACTGGGGGATGAAGGGTTTTTCCTTTGTAATCATTTTGACTGTATTTCACATTTTCCTAGAGTTTGGAGGGATGCTGCCTAGAAAGGTTTGAAAATGTGTACATCTGACTTTATGTAACTTGTTTAATTTTTACAGAGGTGCTATTTAATTTTTGTTTTAAAGTTTTATTGCCTGAATAATGCCACATTCTACAAATGTTATGTTTTTCCTTTAATTAAATTTAGTAGTGGTTTTGTAAGCAGAGTATAATTTTTGGACAAATTCCTGACATTAATTGAAGATCTTTTTATAGCATTTTTTATTACGTGTTCGAGACAGCTAATACAATTGTCTATTTCTGATGATGTTTTAAGGCTCTTCAGATACTGACATTCATTCGTTAGAAAGTTCCAATACATGTTCCAATTTACTTTTCCCTCAATTATCTTTTCATTTTGATGTGTCTGATATTCAGCTTTGAATGAAATTACTAGTGGATTGTGGTCCTAATCTAATTCTGGTTTCATATTTTGGTAAATCGGTAGGTTGAAATTTTGGGTAATAACTATATCTAGAATGTCAGGAACTACATTTGGGTTGTAGGGGTAGTATGTGGGCTCTGATGGAGCTAATGTATTAAGATTTCTTTGAAGTGCTAATTTCTGAAGAAGTTTGTCATTATATGAAGTAGTATTACAGTTCCAAATTTGGTTTTTACAGTTGAGATCTCGTGCTAGTATTTTTTGCGATCTACCATCAAACAATGCTTTCATGAAACTCGACAGAAACATTTTGTTAAGTGGTTTATGTCGTGGAATTCCAATTATGTTAGAGGGGACCAAATCGATATTGCTAATAATTGTTTCTATTTCGTTTGAGGACGGGGATTGTATCAATGTAACTTTTATTTTCCTATTGATGAGAATGACTACACCACCTGATGCTATTAGAGAAATTCTACCACTGCGATAGGAAAAATATTTGGGGATTGAAAATCTTTCTCCCGGCTTTAAATGTGTTTCTGAAATACATGCAACATCTATGTCATGGACTTGTAGAAAGTGTCTTGATTCGTTCTTTTGGTGCTTTACGCCATTTACATTCCAGTTGAGAAGTTTAAAGTTTTCTATTTTATTTTCTGCCATTAATATTTATAGAAATAAGTCT
>BLKR01009552.1:0-106705 GCA_011170035.1 Teleogryllus occipitalis
TTGTCAATTTTGAATCTTCTTTTTCCTTACAATTTTTGTAAAAATGGTGCAGAATGTTTATTTCATTGCTTACAATTAATTGCTTACATTTCAGTTGTTGTGTGTTGATCAAATTTGGATGTAAATTTTTATTGGAAATAAGGGAATTGTGTTAAATAATGTACAATTCTGAAGTGTTTGGTGCAAATGCACATAATTGTTGTACAGATCATATGGAAGGATAATGTTCATTCCAAATGACTGAGTTATTTGTTCAAATTAAATAATTTGATTTTTGTTTTTTTAAAAAAGCTGGTTGTTTATAATCCTCAGAATCGTTCTAGGAATATTACTTCTGTGTTGTTGGTTTTCATTTCGGGAAGCGTGGGAGCAGCCAGGGCAAGAACTTCGCCCCCCCGGTCCCCGACTTCCGTTACAGGAGGTATCAAAATATCTTGCAAACCTTGAAGTACGGCCCTCCGCCCGGCGGACGCCACGTCGCCGCGCGAGCACCCCGTCATTCTTGCTCAAAACGGGAACGAAGTTTGAGGCAAACTTTATTAATTATATTATTTTCCGTCTGTGTAACATGTAAATATAAATGTTGAAAGGCAGACTAATTACGTTATATATTTATCAGCTACCAGTCCCAGGCCCTCGGCGGGACAATTTACAATTTGTAATTTTCTTTTGAAAGATTATTAATTTTTACTTTGGTTTCCAAGGAAAAAAGGTTTCAAGTTTTTCATAATTTAGGGTTCTCCACAGTGTGGTGTTTGTGGCAAATAGTACGGATAACACTGCATTCTCAAATATGCAATGATTTGGCTATTATTCATCTTCAAAATGGCCAGGGAAAAATATCTCAGATTGTGTTAATGATTCTTGGGCAAAGAAATGTCATTACTGTTGTAATAGTGTTGACCTTGATAATTTTCTGAAACATTTCCCTTGCCAAGTGAACAAAATACTTTCCTCTTGAAATAAAACAATTCAAAATAACTAGACATGATTCTCATGCCCTTTAAAATGCTAAAACCTGCATACATATGCCAGATAAAATTTGACAAAACATGCACAATCAAATTTTAGCTTGGTATTTTTTTTTCATTGTCTTTTGAAACAGGAACACTAAACAATTTTTCAAAATTTTACTCAGTCAAATTCATCCTTTTGTGAGAAATGAATCTTTTTGAACATTCTACTACATCACCAGATGTAATTGGAGCATATTTGTAAGATGAAATCTGAGCCAATGTGAGGTCAAATTCTGCATTTTCTGCTCTTGAATCACAATTCTTTTTCTTTAAATTTCATAGAAGTTTTAAATCGAATTTGAATTTATTGGTTTTTATAATTTTTCCTTGGCAGTCACACTTGCATGTCCAAACACAAATTTCAAAGACATTGTGATATCTTCAACAATATTTAATGACTTCAATAGAGGTAATCCTCCTGTTCTCAATTTCTGAATTGGTAAAGGTAATTCTACAAAATTTAATTAAATATGCATTTTTATTGATTTGTTTTTTTTTATACATGGTTTTATAACATATTTTATTTTATTTTTTTGCATGGAAGCAGACTAAGAGTCTGCACCTAATTATTTTCCCTTCCCATGTATCACTGTCAGTTACCAGTGATACTGAGTAGTGATCTATGTGTGTGTGAAATTAATCAATAGTATTCGAAGAATATAATCCTGAATTTTGAAGCAATCCAGAAAAGTATGCATTTAACAAAATAACTTGCCAAATTTAAAAGTCACTTCAAAACTGGTTATTAATTTGCCAATAAAATGAAGGCCAATCATTTCATCCCACGCTAAAGTGATGAGTCTTCTCCCATCTTACACAATACTAAAATTATGATTTATCCCGACCCCTCACTATATTTATTCGCTGTTATTGAGTGCACATTCTTCTCTACAATTTTTTATTGTTGCATTCAGGTGATAATAACAATAGTTATGACATTAACTTGTTGGGAGTGTAGGATTTGTAAATGCAGGCCAATGAGCTTATTCATTGTCAAATGGGCAAAGAGGTTTCTAAGCAATGAGATTGATTCAAATTGCAGACACAGCAGGTAAATCAATGCTGGGCAATACATTTTAATTCCAGTTTTTAAATTAATTTAACTAATTTGATTTGATTTTATAGTATGTTTGTACATTTAGATTACAGAAATTGAAATAACAGAAGTAAAAAATATAAATATGATTTATGTTGGTGATTTTTTCCATATACTTTTTTGATTTTAATAGTATGTTAACTATTTATGAATTCATTGTAATTGTAAACTAAGTGTTAATTTTATGTAGATGAATTTTGTGCTAGTGAATGCAAGAACCCTAAGTATAATGAAGGGACTAATAGAATTGAACTTTTAGTAACCAAAATTAATATAAACATAAAACATGAATTTTAAATTTGTAAAATGAAAGGTTAAAAGAAATAAACAACAAATACATTCGAAAATAATTTTCAGCTACATATTTAGCCATCATTTAAATAAATCTTGGTGTTTTTATAAAATAAATGTGAATTAAATTTATTTTTGGGGGATCAGTAATAAAAGTTGCTATTTAAATGTACTTGTGAAACAGTTTTAAAATAGTTGTGAAACAGTTATAAAACGTTTTTAAAATAATTTTGAAACAGTTATAAAATATTTTTGAAATAATTACTAATGACTGTAAACATGTTCTTAGTCTCCTTGTGTATTTAATCCACCTGATCACATAAATGATTAAGTGGTACATCAATGTTTCATTATTATTTGTTAGCTATTAAGTTTATGTCAATATATTTCATTCGATTGTGAGTTATGTTATATTATACACATTTTACTTTACTAAATAAATATTTTAATGTTAAATTCTAATATTTTATTTTTAGGTACATGCTGATATATATATATATATATATATATATATATATATATATATATATATATATATATATATATATATATATATATATTCAACCAGTATAGCTGTGCAAGCCGACACGGAAGGCCGGATCCTTCTGTCAGTTTCGTCCGGATGCGTCATGACGGTAGGCTGGATCCTCCAACCCGTGTTGCTCGCTTATGCCGAGCAGATAGCCAACTCTTCCAACAAGGTTGCTTAGGCTCGGCAGCTTCTACCCGTGCACTCTGACAAGGTGAATTTAGAGGAGTGCAACAAGGGACTCTTTACGATCCAACTTTTCGTTCCAACTGTCTCCGTCACGAAACAACAACAGTGAACCTGGTTGGGCCTATATTATCATGCTTTCCCTTGATACAGTATAATGGATCAGGTATACTGCAAACTGAGCCGTGACGTTCCGAGTGGAGCTCATATTTTGAACCGGGCCTTGCTATGCCGGACTGAGCGAGGACTAGGGAGCTCGAGGATCAAGAAAAAGTGCGAGCATAGTACACTGCAACTGTTCTTATTTCTCCGTGTGACGTGAGAGACAAGTAAAAAAATAAATTTTTGTAATTTAAAAAAAAATCAAAGATTAGAGCAATATGGCGTTTATGTCATCTTATAGAGTACATTTATTACTATCTCTACTAAAAGTTTAAAGAAAAACTTGAAGCACTTTTTGAGAAAATATTGTTTTTTGTTATTTTTTAATATCGCACATTTTGCACGCAATATTGCGCAAAAATTTTTAACATGTTCAACAAAAAAATACATGACGTTAATGAAAGAACTAATTATGGAAAAAAGTGTTACTTCAAAGAAAAATCTTTATATTCAATTTTGTAATTGTAGGAAGACTCAGAAAACAAACTTTTGCAATTTTCGACGGACTTTTAAAAAGCATTACTTTTTCGGTAGCAGAGGACCCCAAAACGTGTACATCCTTTGAAATCTCGAGATCAATTTTCCCCAACATTACATAAACTTTTTCTATACTACGTATATTACTCCGTACATACGTGCGTATACGAAAAAATAAAATAAATAAAATGATACGCTTTGTGCTTCCTGAAAGTTATAGTTCTAAAAAAGTGAATTTTCATAATTTTGTTTAAAAATTTCCACGATATCGCTCTTCGCGGTCCAGCTGTCTGAGTGCAAGTGCCCTTGTTGACTCAACACTGGTAATTGTAATTTCTCTCAGTAAATAATTTTTCGAAAAACTCTTGGATTAAAGACAATTTGCCGTTCCCCCCAAAAAATTTGCCGTCCAGAGGCCAGTGCCCTCAGTGCCTAAGCCTAAATCCACCACTGGATATCAACAGTTACCATTAAATAATAAAATATTATTTTCTTATTTATTGGCGGTAAGATTTTAAAACCTTAGTCTGTTTTGAGTAATTTTACAGGAGCACATAAAAACAAATTGGAAGACAATGTATTTCTTCCTATTGTTTTCTTTCTTTCTATTGTTTGTGCCCTTACTTGTGAAAATAATTTTCCAAGCTATATTTCCAAGCTAATAATTTTCCATACATGATAGCCGAATTGTTCAGTGACACTGAACGCATTTAAATATGATTTTCACAGAAATGAAACTTACGAGATTTTAAAATCTGACCATCGATTTGTGTAGTTGTGGTACCACTAGCTTAACAATCAATGATATTGAATATACTTTTTTATTATACACAGAATTCATGTAAGAAATTTGATGAACAAGAAATTATCTAAGGTAGACTTTTCTTAAAAATATTTTCTAATATTAATTGTTTGCCCAGAGCAAATAAAAGGGATATTATAACTTGTTTTTTTATTAATAGAGACTGGATGCTACGCAAAATGCCTGTACACTATTGTTACAGTGAAAAATGACTTATAAGTAATAAAAGTTCATATTCAGGTATTAGTGTTGTGTACAGCATTCATTTAGCCTATTTCTACCTCTTGTCTTGAGTAATGCGTATTTGGCTGTTGCTCTATTATCTTTCTAAACTGCCATCAATTGCCATCAGCCTGCTTTTGTTACATGTTAACTCTTATGAAGCCTCTGTAAGGTTTTTGACTTTTCCTCACAAATTAAGAAGAAAGTATTGTAAAAGAAACAAATATACAATTTTTGGCAGAAAAAAACCTATTTTGGGCCTATAATACTGAAAGAATGGATAATACTTGCTCCTGTAATCAGTGCCTGACTTTGACTTAATGTGCGCCCTAGGATGTCAAATGTTTTAGCGCCCTTTTAATTTGCTTCTTTTTGTCATTGAAGCTATTAAAAAATACGATTTTTTTATAACCGACTCAAATATTGTGTGGTGTCCTAAATAATTGATTATACGTATAAATAATTCTCACCACGATACTGATTTAATAAATATACGATATTTTTATATTCATTTTATCTGTATATCAATGGATATATATTTGATCAATTTACACTTTTTTTGTTACAAATATGGAAATAAATATTTCTATAAAAACATTCAAAAGTTCACCTTATGAAATTTTGAGTCCGCTGAAATTCGTTCGCTTCAAAGAATTGCGCACCCCAGGCTGCAGCATACTCAGCCTGTTTGTAATATGGCACTGCCTGTAAGTAGTAAACCTTCTAATACGTTGCTTAGTCGGAATCCACATTTTGTGAGTCCTTGATAAAGATAAATTCGTTTACGGCAAAACTGACAAACTCTCTGTCTCTCCATCTGTCCGTCTGTCTGTGAACAATGCTAGCAGCTAAAATATATTCCTGTGGTTTATGGATTTTCATCACAATTGAAATTCCCCGATCGAACTGGCTGATGTCGTGGCCCTTTGAATTTGAATAGGATGTTTTGATTTTGGGGGATACTTTACATGAAGTCTCAAGGACATTTCCAAATTTTTTTCGAAAACGGTTCCAAATTCATTCTTTCTTTCGCAAATAGAGCAAATTATGCTTATAAAAATGACTAACGCTAATTTTTGTTGAATTCTCTACATTTTCAAAAATCGTAAATGTTTAAAATTCTTTTTCGTATATTCCTAACTCTTCAATATCGAAGATAGACATTTTTCGCTTTCTTTGATGAGCTTGGTAGTACGGAGGAGGTGAGCAAGCAAGCTGAACTAATTGTTGTCGGAGATTTAAAAAGTAGAGTTGGACACCACGAAAAAGAGGTAGTTGGCCTTTTGGAAAAGATGTGGTAAATGAAAATGGAGACAGACTTATGTAAGGAGCAAGAATGTGTTGTAAAAAACACTATATTGCAATATCAAGACATTTATAGATATAATTGGCAAGATCTCACAAGATAATGTAAATCAATGATTTACATTATGTTACATTTTTAATGAAAATAAGGAAGATAAGAAACGCGTTATTAAAGGATGTGTGGGTTTATTGACATCGTGAATGTGCCAGCAACCATCACAAGATAGTGGGAAAGGTATGTTTTAGGAATATAAAGACAACCGCTCCAAAAATAGACAATGAGCTTGTAGAGTACAAGGAATCTATCTTCAAGACAGACCTCTTGAATCAGTATTGAGTCAAAATGCTCTACCAAAATAGACCCAGAAACACATTAAATTTGGAAAAGGAGGAAGTCTCTAATTGCATAGAAACAGCTATGCTGCAGAAAATATTTTACTTTTAACTTAAATTTGTGTACTGATTTTAATTGTTTAATCTCATCTGACAATGCGTTGTAAAGTATTGTTTGTAGATTTATAAGTTAAGTAATGTGTTTCATGTGGATTTCTTGTAGTGAGCTGTTGATACTGACACTTGATGGACATGATTTCTACGACACTCGCGATGTGGGTTGTAATTATAAATATCAGTATTACATGAAAATATGTTCCCACTGTTAAGTAAGTCAGTTTTGAAAAATACTACAGATTCATAAACAAATAGGCTAGGCAATGGTAAGATTCCAAGTTCAATGAAAAGAGGCTCACAGAGATCACGTGGATGGCATTTTTTCATTATTCGGATAATTTTCTTTTGCAATCTAAATGTCTGGGTACTACAGGACGAGCTTCCCCAGAATATTAAGCCATATCTCAGGTGAGAATGTTTATTTGCAAAATACACGCAACGAGCTGCATGAAGGCTGACAGAATTTGAAAGCATTCTGAATGCGTAACATAATGAACTTAATTTAGTGTTTAATTCTGTTATATGTACTTTCCATTTGAGGTGTGACTGAATTAAGAACTAAAGTTAAATGAGGTGTGACTGAATTAAGAACTAAGTGACTAAAAATTGTTATCTTAACATCAGCTAATTGCATATTGTTCATTTTCAATGGAGCATACGATTGCCGATTTGAAATGCAAAAATGCATTTAAACAGTTTTTACTTTGTTAACTATTAATTTGTTATTACAAAACCAATTTTTACTATTTATTGTTTCTTTTTTGCAAAGAACATTCGTGTCATCGGTAAACAGAACTGCTATTCCATTTTTAATAGACGAGGGCATATCGTTTACGTAAAACAGAAAGAGAATAGGACCTAAGATCGAACCTTGTGGGACCCCAAGTTCAATTGGTAAAGAATTGGAAAGATAAGTAAATAATGTCCTTTCGTGCAAATATGGTATTTATACTCTTTGAAAACGATGTTTAAGGTACGATGTTATCCAATCTTGGGCAATTGGCCTTGGCCCAGAGATTTACTTTCCTCATGCAATTTCCTTTATTCACAATATAATGGTTTTTAAAACCTTATAATCAGCCATTAATAGCTGGAAAGTTCTGAATTCCCAGTTTTGTAGCAAAATCTTTTGATTTTTCATTCAACAAGGGTCCGTCTATGAGTATATTCTTTTCGAGGCTTTGTTTTGTCCATTCTAAAAGACATTTTCAGTGTTGGGAAATTTGGAAATTCGACTCCTTTTAATATTTCCGTGTATCTCAGAGCACTGAGACTTTATAGAATCTTTTGATTTTATAGTTTTATAAAATGCAGATTCTGGTAATCCGAACTCACGTATTTCGTTTCGCGATTTCTCGCTTTCGAACACATTCATTTAACAACAACGCTTTTAATTTTCGTTTTAACATTTTGAGTACTTGTCGAATCTTTCTTCGCAATAGATACTTATCAACAGTGGTAAGTTCAACAATACGTCGGCACACACGCATATTTGGCCATTCAAATGGTGTGTGATACAATCGATGTTAGATAATTCCACGAAATTTAAGAATGGGTCATAAATAGCAGACGTTAAATACGCTCGACTGTCAGTTATAGTACAGACAAGTAGCAGCCTCTGTAATAGAGGTCCGCGAGGGAAAAACGACTCTCTTACAGAGGTTTCCGTTTCTCACTTATAGAGGTTGTAGAGGGTTAAAATGACGGGACCTGGCAATTATTCTCACTTGTAGAGTTTTCTCGCTTATCTAGTTCTCACCCAGGTTTGACTGTATATGTAAAAGTTTTCTGAGAATTTAGAAGAAATGATTCAAAAAAGAAAAACGCGTATATGAAGTGGTTAAATGAAAAAAAAAGAAGAAAAAAACAGTCAAGAGGGAAGTACGTTCTGATTCGACAGAAAGTTAAAACTGGTGAAAGAATGGAAAAAAATGAATATTGGGACAGGTTATGAACATACATCGATAGAAATAAAGGATAAAATAAATCATGTGAAGCCTGGAAAATAAAAAAGGAAAATGAGAAAAAATAATGAGAGTAAAAGTATGATACACAAAATCCCCTCTCAAAGATGGATACATCACTTCTCAACACTTCTACAAGGAAGCAGACCGGAATGTGAAGGAGAAGAAGAAATAAGAGATGAGGAGGAAAACAACTTTGAAATAACTGAGGATGATATAAAATAAGACACTAAGCAAAGTAAAACCAATAAAGCTCCAGAACCGGGAAATATAAGAATGAAGCTTCTGAAATAAGGCAGAGATGTGGTTGCGGAATACCTGAAGAAAATGTCCAATAAGATAGAAGCAGGAGAGAAGCCATTTGTAGAACGGAACACATCTTACACCTTTTCAATATTTAAGAAATGAGACAAACGATCATGTGCGAATTACGGAGGATAATCGTCAACAGCAAGTTCTAGTATTTTGAGTAAAATATTAAAGAAGATCTATCTGTATTGAGTGAAGAGCTAAGTGGTTTCAGACGAGGACTATCATGTCTAGAAAACATCCACTGTATCAGTCATGTTACAGAGAAACATGAAAGCAGAAGTATGAATACATACGTGACATTTATAGACCTCTATATGGTAGTGTCCCAAGAAAAAAGATATGGGAAGCAATGAGAGGAGAAACACTGAAGCGCAAATTAAAATTGGAGATAAGTTAACTGGATGTTTTCTGGTAAAGACCGGCCTAAAACAAGGATGCGGATTATGTCCTATTTTGTTCAATATCTATCTAGAACAAACCCTACATAATATTGGCGTATGAAATGTTCAGGCTTGGGAATAAAAATTGGAGACGACACCTTTCACTCCCTTCTATTTGCTTAAGGCCAGGTAATCTTGGCCCAAGATGAAGAGGATATGGAGTATACGCTAAGAAAGCTAATAGATCAAAATAATAAATAGCGATTTTGATATCAATTTCAATAAAACTAAATGTATGTGCATTGGACAATCAATAACAGTACTCGAAATTAAGTCATTCAGAAATTAAAAGCTCACTTCAATGGTATCTAAGCAGGCTTGAGTGAAATTATTATTACTTTTCTAGATTATACGCTGCAAATACTATAACAGTTAAATTTGTTTCTCTTTGTTTCATTCATTGTAAAAGTAGGAAATGATTGCTGCTCCTGACTATCGAAATGAATGCATCACAGGCGCTTTGTTTGAATTGGACGTTTTCAAGTAATAGCTAAGGTGTTAGCGCAGAAGTTGCAAATTTCAGTATTACGTAACTCTTTCCAATAATGCGAAAACAGTGTAAGCTATTTAGCGCCACTAGTTTACAACAGACTTTGTTTAAGGCAAAAATCTTCAATTTTGTAGTTTTGAAATGTTAACTTTTTGAAATTTTCAAAAATATGGAGTGTTCGCCGGAAAAAGGGCACAAGCACTATATTTTTACTGTCCCTTAATTCATATGTGAAGAAAATTTAAAGAAAAAATGTGGATAAGTTTTTGAGAAAATAACTGTAAAAACAATTAAAATTACGCAATTCGCGCAAAATTACACGAAAACTACTCATATTTTCGAAAAATTGAACATAATCTTATTCCAAGAACTGTCTTTAAAGAACAGAATTCATTGATGAAAATTTTCTATCTTCAATATTGTAGATGTAGGAAAACGGCCCTAAAAATTGCACCTTTCCAATTTTCCACGGCACCCAGAACGTGTTCCACGACAGGGCATTTAGAATTTGTATTCCACGGCACCCAGAACGTGTAAACTTGGCCCGAATGAAATTGAAAAATGCAGTATTTTTGTGTAGATTTATCCATCGTTTGACCATGTTTGCCCACCGTTTAGAATATTTTTACCAGGTCCGGTTCAGAAGTGAGTGGCAAAAAAACTTTTCCCCCCATTTTATCAATTCAAAAAAAACAAACAAACAAGAAACACACGTAAATTTCGATATTTTATTGTCCCCTTCGTTTGTCCATCTTTGGAAAACGAATATCCATCACTTAGAAAACGCACACTACGTTTTGTTAAAAAATTACAGGTAAAAACAAGTTTTCCCGCATTCTTTTGTTCATTCGACAAAAAAATTAAAAAAATACATTGAAATTATGAAAATTATCATTTGCATTCTTTTGTGTATTGTTTGACCACGTTTGGCCACCTACAGAATATTTTTACCAGCATTCTTTCACAAATTAGCGTAAAAACAAATTTTCAATTTTCACGAACTTTTAATATTTTGTCTAAAATATTAAAAATACCAAAATGTGAAGTGCGCTTTCGTTTGTTCATCATTTGGCCACCTTTAATCACTGACTACATTATTTTTACCACGTTTCCCCTAGCAGATAGTGGCGGAAAGCGTATTCCACGGCAACCAGAACGCGTAACCTTGACTCGAATCAAATTGAAAAAGTGCAATTTTTTGTGTGAATTGGTTTGTCCATCGTTTGATCACGTTTTCTCACCCTTTAGAAAATCAGTTACGCTTCTAAAATGATTGATAAGAAACTTTTTTCCCACCATTTCTCCAAATCGCCAAAATAACAACAAAGAAATAATAATTTCGAAACTTTTCATTTGCATTTGATACTTTACCTCCCAATGACCTCTTTTCCACCTTCAGATGAAGTTTATCACCAACGGAACAACCAAAACATTTTTCAAAAAGCCGTGAAGTTGGCCCCAAAAAAGTTCAAAAAATGCAATTTTTTTGTGGATACGTTTGTCCATCGTTTGACCACGTTTGCTTAGAACATTCTTACCACGTCCGGTTAAAAAATAATTGGCAAAAAACCTTTTCCCGTCATTTTGTCAATTCAAAAAAAGATCAAGAAATACGAATTCAAACAATTTCGAAATTTTACTATCCCCTTCGTTTGTAGAACTTTGGAAAACGAATATCCATCACTTAGAAAACGTACACCATGTTTAGTTAGAAAATTACAGGAAAAAACAAGTTTTCTCGCCATTTTTTGTAAATTCGACCGAAAACAAAAGAATACATTGAAATTATGAAAAGTATTTTATGCATTCTTTTGTCCATTGTTTGGCCACGTTTGACCACCGTTTAGAAAATTTTTACCAACTACGGTTAAAAAATTATTGCCAAAAATGTTTTTAACACCATTTCTCAAAATCGCCAAAATAGCAACAAACAAATATAAATTTCAAAACTCGTAAATTGCATTCGTTTGTCCATCGCGTGCCCACCATTAGAAAATATTTACCAGCTACCGTTTAAAAATTATTGGCAAAGAACATTTATCCCGCCATCTTTTTAATTTTGCGAAAATACCAAAAAATACATTGGAATTTCAAAAATTTTAATTTCCATTCGTTTGTCCATCGTTTGAGAACTTTTTCCCAGTATTTAGAAACTATTTACCAGCTAGGGTTCGAAAAGTATTGGCAAATAACTTTTATGCTGCCGTTTTTGTTAAATCGCCTAAATTCCTAGAAACACTTTTAAATTTCGAAAATTCTCATGACTATTGTTATGCACATATTGTGTCACGTTTGCCCAACCTTTAGAAAATATTTACTATCTATTGTACAAAAATGATTAGGAAAAAACTTTTATCCCATATTTTTAATTTTTACCAAAAAAGCACATTGAAATTTCGAAAATTTTCATTTGCATTCGTGTGTCCGTCGTTGGCCACGTATGCCCAACCGTTAGAAAATATTCACTAGGTGCCTTTTAGAAATTATTGGCAAAATAATCTATTACACTTTTTCATAATTTTCTAAAATATCAAGAAACATATTGAAATGTCGAAAATTTGTACTTACATTCGTTGGTAGGCCTACATCTTCTAAAGACCGTATCTACCATAAGATCATTTTGCCATCAACCTACAAGCCAACAATAAATTTCCAAAAGACATGCAACTGGCACCCAAAAATTGGAAAATTGCATTGTAAAATGTGGATGCTATTTCCCTTTATTTGACCCCTCCTTATAATTCCGCGATTTCGATTTTCCGCGCATTACATAACATTCTCTACACTACTTACATTACTCAGTAGATACGCATTCGTATACGAGAACTAGTGAAGCTATCATAGCATGTGCTTTCTCGCATTTCTCTAACTGCGAATTTCGAAAGCACGGAATGTTCAACGAAAATGAGACCTTGGCGAATGTTTTAAGCGTGTGTTTAATGAGACATTGGCTCCATTCGTGTAAAATAGTTAAGGGGAAAAAATGGAACTGTTTTTAATCAAAAAAATATCATTTATACATACTTCAAACAAATTACGCGAAAAGGAATCTTTTTTTTCCTTCTAAAAATTGGGCATGTTCATACTTAAATATTAAATTTTTAGAACAGATTTTATTGATTAAAGAATCTCTTATCGAACTTGTACTTACATAATGTTAATTTCTTTTGCGATTTTCGAAAATACAAGAGGTTCGTACAAAATGGGTCCTTCACTATTTTAAGTGTTATTTATTCTATCTGAGGAGAAAAGAATGAAAAAATTTGGAGCCGTTTCTGAGAAATTTTTTAATTGCCTATATTTCATGCACAATAATGTAAAACTATTAACACTTTCAAAAAATTGTACAGGAGGTTATTTCCAGAGCTTTCTTTTAATAGATTTTATTGAGCAAAATATGTTTCTTGAATATTGTAGATGCACGAAGACACAGAAAAAAGTTTGAACTTTGTAATTTTTGAAATTCAGAGATTTCAACGAAAATGAATGTTGAGGATTCATATACAGTAGTCCCGTATATAAAAATATCTGTTTGAAACGTACACGGTCTCGAGTTCGTTTAGATTGGTCGGAGAATATCAATTTTGGAGAAAATCGTCTCAACATTTTAGGGGCCACGGACGGACGAAAGGTCGGACGAACGGACGGCTAGATGGACGTTTTGCCTTCAATAGATTTGTCGTTATCAAGGACTCCACAAAAAGTGGCTGCTAACTACTCGTGTTAGCGGAAGTAATTTACTACAAGTAGTATTTATCAACTTTTTCGTGTCCGGGGCTGACAATGAGAGATTTTCTGTTGAAAAATTGCCGATTTCCGCTGCTCGATTATTTGTCTTTACTACGAACGGATCAATGCGAGAAAATCAAATATCTAACCTGAGTAACGGAGATATTTTGTTGTCATGCTCATGGCCTTCCATTAGTTTTTGCGTTCATTTCCCTAAAGCGATTTTTTAACATTATAATCCAAATTTCTATTTGCACTTTCCAAATTATTTAATGTGCTGAGCAATTGAATTTTCCTTTCAACATTTTGTGAAGCAATGCTTTACTTGTCCATAGGGGCGTCTTAGAGGTAATAGGGAATACATGAATGAATGCGTTTCACTTGTAACGGCACTTGGCGCCTGATCCGCGCCTTGTATTTCGGCTAGGGGGAGAGGATTTGCATTCATCTCTAGTTATGCTGCTTGCCTGCGCCAGGAAAACCTCACTACTTCAGAGAGCCGACGGTGCAGGACACACCTTTCTTATCATTTATGGCATTTACGTAACAATCTGTAGGCTGCGGGACCAAATTATCGAATTCTTTCTCTTTTCCGAAAGATGTTTTCATCCGCTTTAATCATTTAAATTCTTAATTACTTTTAGATCATACTCTTCTTAATAATATTATTACTGCTATTTTGTTCTTAAAAACCATTCATGGCTAGTTAATTAATATATAATTAAATTATATATAACATTTTTCAGAAACCGAAAATTAACTTCTGGCATCTTGGGAAAACTATTAAATTTCAACACACTTAAAAACGGTATCCCAATCGTACAAAAATAAATTTCAATAAAACAACATAATTTGAAGCCTACAGCAGTGTGACGGAAATTCAAAGAATCAATTCATCAACAATTTAAACAATTGCTCAGCGAATTATCTCCTGAAGATGCTTTCGTATATTTTAAGAAAGTTAGATTTTTAGCTGTTAAATGGCCTCCCAGACTGCCAACCCCAGAATTACTGAATATGCTAAAGAAAATGAACAAACGTGTTTAAATTTAGGAACTGCTTTTAATAGCCATTTATCAGAATTAGCAAAACACGAAATTGTTTGAAATATTTTGATAGTCGTATGATTGTATCGTGAACAGTGTTTCGGAAAATCTGCACATCGAGATGAACTAGAGTGTAACAATTAAAACTTTTTGCGGTGTTTTTATACAATATAATATTGAATATAGAGATTTTTCTTCATGAACTACGTTGTACAAAGTTGGCTCTTTAAATGAGGTTAGATACAATTTTTCAAAACTGGCTAGTTTTTACGTAATTTTGCATTGAATGTAGGCAATCTTAAAAGCAAGAAACAAGAAAAAGAAGACAAAAACTCCAATTGCAGGGCCCTGGTAATGAAAAAATGAATAAATCGTGTTCCTTTATGTACTAATTTACTTCCTTTAATACATTATGAAGCCAGAACCCACGTTTCGTGCGTCCTTGATACTGAAAAATCGGTTGATGGCAAAATGTCTGACCGTCTGTCTGTCAAGATCGCAAGCAGCTAAACCGCAAGCGGGAATTACACACAAATTCACGATTTCGCGGCCACTTGAATGCAAATTGGATATTTTGATTTTTATGGGTACGATATATGAAGCCTCAACATTTGCAATTTTTCTCTCAAAATGACTCCAAATTTTAAATAATCTTAAAGAAAAAGCCATTTTCTTTGCACTCTCTGAATATTTGAAAATTGGAAAAGTTGAAACATTTTTAGCGTTTTCCTACAATTACAACAACGAAGAATGATTTTTTTATGTAATGAAATCTATTTTTTAAAGACCAAATTTGGAAGGTCATACAATATTTCGAACATTTGAATAGTTTTCGCGTAATATTTTGCGTGGAATAGGATTTTTTACCTAAATTTCGCAACTGGATTTATCCACTTTTTTTTATGACAGGACCATGTAAAAGAGATTTTCTGCCGAATATTCGTTTTTTTCGCGAAGCATTATATAACGTTTTCTCTACTGCGGACGGAGTAAAGACAGGTATGTACAAAGAGAAACAGTTAACATGCTTTTTTATGTAGTACAAATACAGACGAAAACCAAACAAACTCAGAAAAGATATAAAATCCTACCCAGAATTTAAGCCCAATTTTAGACTCTACGAAATATTGATATTATTAAATATGTTAATGTACAGCTTTTTTAAAATTCAGTAATTTTCGCACAATTACTGTGACAGATGTTACACATTGATCTCGGACAGAAATTGCAGTAGAATAGTACGTCGTAATCGTTACTAAAGGCGAGAAAGTATGTGCTGTTTAAGGGGCGGAAGGTATTTTTAGTAACACGGTTGTGTGTTTCAAGAGTCGACACAATTATCAAAAAAAATAATTGGGGTGTTATTTTTCCTTTTAAAACGATATAGTAAGATCTTCGCCCAGTTTCGATGTACCAATGTGTTGTTTTATTTGTTTACGTAGAGTTGTAGGCAAGGAGGCGAATATGGAGGTAAAATTTTTTTGCCAATAATTTGTTGTTACCGTGGAATACATTTCCGCCAATTTCTGCTAGAGGAAACGTGGTAAAAGTAATCTAGATAGTGATTAAAGGTGGTCAAACGATGGACAAACGAAAGCGCACTTCACATTTTGGTATTTTTAATATTTTAGGCAAAATCTTAAAATTTCGTGATATTTGAAAATTTGTTTTTGCTTTAATTTGAGAAATGAGGCTGGTACAAATTTTCTAAAACATGGGCAAACGTGGCCAAACAATGGACAAAAGAATGCAAATGATAATTTTTGATAATTTCAATGTATTTTTGTGTCGAATTTACAAAAAATGGCGGGAAAACGTTTTTCCTGTAATTTTTTAACTAAACGTAGTGTACGGTTTTCTAAGTGCTCCGCAAAAACTGTCTCAAGGCGAGAAGACTAGCGACGAGAACCAGGACAAATCTCTCCCTCAGAGATCAGTTATATAGTTCTCACAAATTGCTCGAGAGATTAAAAGAAGCAAAACCAGATATTGGTAGAGGCTTGTAGATGATATCGTGAATGACCCCTGGGGTATGGCCTATAAAATCGTGACAAATTTAGGGCTGACTTTCTTCCCTACTAGGGATCGCTGGTTAACACAAATACCTAGCGTCTTTTTTTTTCGACGAAAAAATCGTTTAAAAGTGGAAGAACTGCGGAGTGCTGTGACGAGCATGAAATGTAGGAAAGCGCTGGGCTTTGAGGGAATCCCGAACGATATTAGCAAAATCGTTACGAAGCAGTAGCCCGGAAGCTTGTTATCTGCGTTCAACTACTGCCAGGAATGGAACATCCCCCAGAAGGTTGATAAAACCGACCGCTTTGCTTGTTGGACACTGTTGGCAAGCTACTTGAGGGTCTAACTCTAGAAAGACTGGAGAAACACCTGTCGGAAGTGACAAATTTTTCTCTCAGATAATGCGGCTTCCGAAAGTGACATTCGACAACGGACGCCATCCTGGAAGTGGTCAGTTTTGCGGAGTCAGCGAAGCGAGGTGATGGGAAGACGTAAAGTTTCTATGCACTAGTGGCTGTAGATATAGGTAACCCTTTCAACTCTGCCGGAAGGAAAGATATTATTGAAGCACTTGTGGACAAAAAGGTCCCGGAATACCTCTTGAGATTGGTCAAAGATTACCTTCACGAGAGGAGTATTCACAATCGAATAAGATGCGGTTTATGGTATATCCAAAGGTTCTAGTCTGGGTCTATTCTTATGGAATGACACATGTGACAATCTGTTACACATTGACGCCCTATCAGACCCCCAACTTATAGGGTAGTCAAATGATTCTCTCACAATCTACCATACCAATGATATCGTTTGTTGGTGATTACCAACGACTTGTTGGTGATGAAAGTAAACAAAACTCTTTTTAGGATGAAAAGTGGGTTGAAGGGAGACTACATACGGTGTAGAGAAAACTCAAGCTGTATTAGTTACGGACCGGAGAGCATTCCATTCCCCAAACATTCGACTGGGTGACGTGAACATCAACTGGAGACGACAAATAACTTATCTAGGAGTCGAGATCGACCACAGGCTCAGCTTTGGACTCCACCATAACAAAACAGCGGACAAGGCAACGAAGACACGCTCCAATATCTCTAAGTTAATAACAAATGTGGGAGGTTCGAGAGATATGAAGCGTAAAATGATCTCTTGTGCAGTTCATTCTCAAATGCTGTATGCGTGTGTGTGAGCTGACAAAATTGGGAAAGCTTCCGTGCGATTGAAGTACGCGCAAATTCAAAGGAGGTTGCCACTGAGAATAGTGTCAGCTTACTGCATTGGCTTTGACAGCGCAGTAGGGGTTCTGGCTATTGAACTCCCTGTAGATCTGTGAGCGAAAGAAAGGGAAGTGGTCTTCGACGAAGTGAAGGAGCTCACTGACCCTGTTTGCGACGAACCTCTGCACAGGACGAAAGACATCAAGAAGAGTGTACGGAGGTCTCTCCTTGGAGAATGGCAAGAGAGGTAGGATAGACTCCCAGGGCAGCCGGACTCATCAGTTGATGTCGTGGTTCAACATAAGCCGTGATGAAGTAAATTACAATATTTCTCAAATAGTCTCTGGTTACGGCTGCTTTTTATTGTATCTGCTTAGATTTAAAAGAGCAATCGACCCCAAAAGCGAATTTTGTGGGTTCTAAGACGATGCCATACCTACAATATTTATATGCGTATCATGGGAAACTCGGAGAAGAAAACTCAACGAAGCTTTGACCTTGGATATTTCTCGATTATTAAATATACTATAGCTGATGCTCAAATCAAATTAAGATTGAAATGCAATGCAAAATTTCCTCACCTCCATCATGAAACGAAAAGAACGGCTCCGTACTTAATTTGAAGCAATAGCCCAGATACCTGCCCATCTATTCTTGAAGTATCAGTGCTTACCAATTCTTGCCAAAAATGCTCATTTAATCTATATTCAGAATTCAACTTGTATATGGGTTAGGGCAGAGAAGAATTTCAGAAAATGTGCACAGAATACACTTCTCCCCATAGTACGTCACACAGTTGTCAACTGTTTTTGACGTTCAAAAAAATAAAAAAGTAACGACTCGCGGATGTTTCCGTGAAGAGATGCATAATCTCAAGAAGAGAGGCGTTTGTAGTAGGCGGCAGTCATACACACCAGGAATGATCTTTCTATATCCCTGACGGTGCATAAGGCATTCTCCCGCTCACCAAATAATAATAACAACAACAACAACAATAATAATAATAATAATAATAATAATAATAATAATAATAATAATAATAATAATAATAATAAAGGTAAAAGAGAAAACCCAAGCATTGGCTCAAAGCATTAGACGTTACAAACGTATAATAGATTTCCATATACAAAATCAGTTGTTTGAAACAGATGCGAAGAGATTCTATCGGACTATGGGAACAAAGCCGATCTTACAACAAAGACGCATCTTGGCTCCAGTCTGAAGTTGGTGCTGCCGATGTACTTGTGGAAGTAGTAGAACATGTTCGCGAATTCTCGGAAGAGGACCTCTTCCAAGCAGTTAAGAACATGGGAAACTGGAAATCCCCCAGGATTGATAAGATCCAGAATTATTGAATTAAGAAATTAACAGCATTGCATTCTCTTCTAGCGAAGGCTGTTAATAAAATTTTAGAAAATCCAAAGCAACTGCCAGAATGGCTCACATGCGGCATCACGTATCTGCTACCAAAAACGGGAAACAGTTCTTTGGCGGAGAACTACAGGCCAATCACTTGTTTGCCAGTTATGTACAAAGTTATTACTGCAGCCATAGCGAACAAAATGTATAGCCACCTATAGAAGAACCAGAGGTTGCCCGTTGAATAGAGATGACGACATAAAAGTTCCTATGACTCTAAGGAAATCTTCCTACTAAACAAAGTCATCTTGAATGATGTAAGGAAACGAAAACGTATTTACTGTTGGTTGTTGATTCCGGGCGCGTCAACAGCTTAGGCCATTAGTCTCGTAAGTGTAGTGCATATTCTTTCCTCGGGAGATGGCGGAGATCTTCTCCCGCTGGATGGCGAGATCCGGCGCCGACCTACCGTCGGGTAGCGGAGTTTCCCCCTAACCCGGACTCTCCCATTAGCGGGGCACCGCCCCAGTCGGGACAAGCTCTAAGTTCCCGACCGGTCTCCCGGAATATGTGGTAGTGTTATAGCGTAAGTGTGTGTGTAAGGGAAAGAGGATAGGACAAGGAAGAGGAAGGAAAGATCGCGCGAGATCCGTTTGTTAGGGTAGTGCTTCGGCATTCGCCTGGTGTTGATCAGAGAAACCGCGGAAAACTACCGATCAGATCAACCGGCCGTTAGCATTCTTAAGGTCGTCATCTTAGGTCCATAGCATTCTTACGATCACGAAGCACAGGATTTTCAGAGCGGGCGGCTAAATTTGACGCCCAATTATTAAAAAATACTCATATTTTCGAAAAATTCAACATGGCCTTATTTGAAAATTTGTTTTTGATGAAAACACTTAGTTAAGAAAAAAAATTATCTTCATAATTGTAGTTGTAGGAATACGCCGAAAACATTTTGAATTTTTTCAATTTTCGAAAAAGCAGGGTTGTGGGCCTGCGCCATTCTATTAAACGTCCTTCAGACTATCCTACAACAAAATTTAATAAAAATCGATGGCGCCATTTTTTTGAAAATTTTCAAAATGTCCAAAGGGTGTCATACAAAGTATCCTTTAAAATTAAACTATCGATTTCAAATTCAAGGGGCCGCGACATCAGCCAGATCGATTGCGAAGAAAATCGATTGAATTTTGGAGAAAATCGGTTGAACAGTTTAGTCGCTAGCATTGATCACAGACGGACGGACGGACAGACGTTTTGCCATCAATAAATTTTTCGGTATTAAGGACTCGAAAAGCATGGATTGTGGCTACACCACATTCTAGAGGATTTTTTTCTAAATATAGCAACAGGATGTATGCACTTTTTCTTTACCAGAGATATATAATAGAGAATAATAAGAGATTTTCTTCCTAAAATTCACCGTTTTGCCCCCTAATTTGCGCCCTAACTTTCTCTTCTGAAGAAGTCGCTTCTTAAGCGCGAGAAAGTAAACATTGTTAATCGTTTTCTTCTAATTTTGTAGCAAATAGTGTGTGCATTAAGCAGTGAAAACTTCTGTTCACTGTGCGGGATTCTAACGCAGAATCCTTGATCAGAACGATTTCCATTGCATCAGTTATCGCTTTTAAAGTTTTTCTACAAGGCAAAGTAACTAACCCAACGTCAATTAAAGAAATTACTTAGCGAAATACGTACATTAAACTAGAAAAAGGATCATTGTCGACTTCAATGCTCTGATTACTCTGCATGATTAGATTTCTTTGGTTTTCGATGATTCACATGTTTTATCTCATTTCTAATCGAGGGGTTAAAGAGAGAGATTTTTTGATCCCACGAATGTGGTCGAGGCGTCGAGGAAAAGGGTTCGGAGCGCGCGGTGGCCCTCGCGGACGAGGCGTCTCAGACAAGCTGAGTCGGCGCTCCCTGCTCTCGGGGAGCGGCTCCGGTATCAATTATTAGCAAGCCACTCGACTAACCCTTGTGTCTTCATAAATTTCCCCTCCCGCTGCTTGCTCGCCT
The DNA here is from genome assembly GCA_011170035.1 of Teleogryllus occipitalis. NCBI lineage: Eukaryota > Metazoa > Arthropoda > Insecta > Orthoptera > Gryllidae > Teleogryllus > Teleogryllus occipitalis. The sequence goes on from BLKR01009552.1 coordinate 21,132, forward strand.
CGCAGTCGCCCACTGCTGCCAGCGTCCTGCTCCCAAACTCTTCTTCGCTCCCGCCCCGCTCCGCTTCCCGTCTGTCACTGTTCCCCCCTTCCGCCCCGCCCTAGTCCTTCGTCAGCTTCCTCCTCCGCCCCCTCCCCTGCCCCCTCCGTCGACCCCTGCTCCACCCCTCCTCGACCTCCTCCTCCGCCCCCTCTTCCGCTCCCTTCTCCACCTCCCCCTTCGTCCTCTCCTCCGTCCCCTCCTCCGCCCCCTCCTCCGCCCCCTCCTCCGCCCCCTCCTCCGCCCCCTCCTCCGCCCCCTCCTCCGCCCCCTCCTCCGCCCCCTCCTCCGCCCCCTCCTCCGCCCCCTCCTCCGCCCCCTCCTCCGCCCCCTCCTCCGCCCCCTCCTCCGCCCCCTCCTCCGCCCCCTCCTCCACCCCCTCCTCCGCCCCCTCCTCCGCCCCCTCCTCCGCCCCCTCCTCCGCCGCCTCCTTGCTCTGCGCTCGTCGCTGCCCTTCCCGCTCCCGCTGTCACGTCTACTGTCACCGCTCTCCGACACGCTTCCTTTGCCGGAACCATCACCCCCGGGTCGCGTGCATCGTCCCCGCCATCTTCACCGCCCCTTAGGTCGCCATCACCACCTCCACTACTTCCTCAGCTGTCATCGTCTTCCTCGAGTCTCTTTCTCTGCTATCACCCCTATCGCTGCCACTCCCAACGCCTTTTTCGCCTCTTTCCGCCGCCACCTCCGCGGTCACCCCCGCCGCCGCGGTCGCCAAAGCTGTCGCCACCGTCACCGGCGCCGCTGCCAAGTCTTCGCAATCGAGACCCAATTGTCTTCGCCGCTAACCCGTTTGTAGCGATTGCGTCCCTGGTCCGCTGCCCTCTGGGAAATCGTGGGTGTCCTTCCAGAACCTCGTGTTATTCAAAGTCATGTGACAGGGCCAGCGATTGGTTATGCAAGGCTCGGCTAATCCACTGTTCCACGCGGGCGCCGGGCCGCATTGCTTATGCATGGCGGGGCCCCGGCGGCGGCGGTGCGGAGCGGAGCGGCGCGGTGCGTTGCGGAGCGGGGGGCGTGGCGCGGAGCGGAGCCGTGCCCGGCGACGCGGAGCGGAGCGCCCCGCTGCCACCTCCGGATTATCTTCTGGGCCTTCAATTGTGCATGAGCTGATTTTTCCGGGCGCCGCCCGCCGCCCGTCGCCCGCCGTCTGCTGCCCGCCGCGCGATCGATGGCGGTGGCTGCGGCGACGAGGGCGCCCAATTCTTGAGATTTGTTTTGGGTGACACCGAGAAACGTTCCGAGGGCTCCGTACGAAACGCGGGCGCAGTGCCTCAAATGGCGCCTTGAGGAGACGGGAATTATTTAGTTGCTCGTGCTTATCCGTGGAAGAAGCAGCCCCAAGGACGAACTGAACCCATTGTTTAGAGCAACCGGTCGTCAACTTGGCTCGGGTAGAGAATTAAAATAGAATTAGATACATTCTCTGTCTCCTGGTCCTTTATCTTCTTCTTCTCCTCTTCCTCTTTCTCTCTCCAGTAATATAGTAATTTTACATGCTTCTCTCTTCTCTCTCTTTATTTCTTGCATCGTTCGTCGGTTTATCTTACATTCCTCAGCTTGTAAATTTTTTTGAGTAAGAAAAGTAAGAGCTGAAATTCAGTGAATGAAAAGAGTAATGAAGGAGTAGTAGAAAATGGTTATAAGCTTCATGGTATCTGCATATGAGAACAAAAGGAGTACGTATAATATTCGGCAATTTGCGAAATGATAAAGTAAGTGTATTGTTCAGCATTGCATCAATGTTATTTTCAAAGCCATTTTATTTGTTTCGGTTTGACTGTCGGTTTGTCATAATATTGCCGGAGTGTCATATCGCTCGTATGCTGTAACAATCCTATATCTTACAAATGCTTACATTTCATGAGACGCTTTTGAAAAATATTTTTCCTTCAAAATCTCCTGAATAAACAAGGGAAGATGCTATCCAGACAACGCAAAGAGACCCATATACATAAAAATAATATTCAGGAAAAGAAGGAATGGGGGAACAATGATTCAATTTACGGGTTCTGGTTAGTAATGTAGAGGACAACGATTTTTTCTTGTCAAGCCACAACCCGCAACTTCGACTTGAAGTATTATATGAGCGCAACAACGGACCTTTTCTGATTGCATTCCATGCAAGGGCGGCTTCAGAAAATCTAGAATGGACCTTTATTTTATCGCGCATTTTCTTCGGCATAAGGGCTCGGGGTGCAAAGCCCCAAAGGTGAGATAGCGGCGGAGGAAGTAGTCGCTTGCCACAATGCGGCGCCTGCACCTGTCTCCTCGTAAGACGCAAGTGATGATCTGTTGGTGGTGCCGTTACCTGCCAAAAACACACCTAATTACTCAAGCTTGTATTTTAATTAGGACTGAGGAACATTCCGTGCTATGAAATATTTTCTACATGTATTCTTTAGTGCCCACTGATTTGAAGACACGATATGAAAGAGTTTTTAACTATGAATTTTTTCAAAGAATACTGGAGTTTTCAACACCCCCTATAAGCAGTAAATCACTATAGAAAAAATAAATTCATTTTCCAGGAACTATAAAATGTAAGATGAATGTTATTAAGATTTATATAGTTTCAATAAGACACTATTCATTGAAAAGTGTTACATATCCACGGGTATAAAATTCTGCTAACTCTATAGATCTTGATGTAAATATGACTTAATTGTTTAAAAATACTGGAAGACAATGTTTTACTTGTTTACATTACAAGATGTATTGAAAGCGGTCTTCATTCTCTTTCATTATGTGTATTTGTGGACTCTTCTAGTGCAGTTCGCCGTGGTATTCGGAAGAATTGTTTCACTTATATTTTCAATATTTTTCTTAATAATACGCGCAGAACGTTAAAAATGATCTACTTATTTGCATTTACTAACTTTTCTGGCGCTTGCAGCGTCTCGGATGCAAATACTCGCGAACGAACTTAAAAAGACTCTCGCAGAAGTAAGTGATGTTTCCCAACAATGAAATGCGCGCACATTTTATTTGTTTAATTGATGAAGGCGGGGTATCTAACAAGTACTGAAATTATATTTTGAAAATATACAACAAAACTATTAATTATTGGACTGTGTCTCCGCCAGAAAGAATATCACTTTTTGCATTTATGTAAATTGTGACGTACTAGAGTGAAAAACACAGACGACTGTTCTGATTGAATAAATACAATATATTTACAGATTTTTTACAATTAATGTACAATGATATGATACAAAAATCTAGCCCCTTGGCAACCTTTCAATTCTCTTAGCCGCGAAACCCCGCGACCGTCCCCTAGGCCTCGCCCAGAACCACTGCTTCGGAAGCAGCAAAAAGCAACGCGAAGTGCGAAGCTGTCGGACATAGAGTCCCGTAACTACACCAGTTACATGGCTTGTTGCCAAACCGATCTTCGACCTGAAGATCACGTGCAAGGATTGCACTGGAGATACCTCACGTCTTTCGACACCCAGCGTATCCCGCGAGGCGCCTGTCGGCGCGGCCTTAAATATCCGCCGGCTCGCCCCCACCCTACAAGCAGCGGGCGACACACGGCTCGCTGGCCAGCCTTTCCAGAGCTACAACCGACACCTCTTAGACTCGCATCCGCGCGCGTCCCTTTGAAGGAAATTCCAGCCGGGATTCCTGAGGGCTTTCCCAACCGGCGCGGCGTGGCGCCGCACCCGTCCACCCCCATCCACATCCGGCTTTACGCGGGTTTCCCCGAAGCGGCCCGACGCACCGGCGCCGGACTAGGCGACGCTACAGACCCTCCCATGCCGGGGGGTGAGAATTTTTTTCGCAGCAAAATATGCCCAGGAAAAAAATTCTGCTAAGTTACCTGGTCGTGAGACCTCTACATCCTAATTTTTATATGAACATGAACATAATTATAGCAAAATATCAAACCCTATTTAATTGAAATGTGTGAAATAAATCTCTGGGCTGTCCCCCCTCCCTTTTCACCTAAGCTATGTTGCCAGTACATTTAAACCTTACTCCTATATACATAAATATACATAAGTATTCTTGACGCATCTTGAATTACATATTATCCTGAAATACAAACATTTACTTTACATTGAAATATTACATAATAATTCTTGACGCATCTTGAATTACATAAGATCCTGAAATACAAACATTTACTTTACATTGAAATATTACATAATTGTGGAATTCGTTACATACATCATGTGCCGTTCTTAACTGAATTTATTGACACATGTATGTATCTACATATAAAAATATCAAAAAAAAAACAACAAAACAATTTTACCCTTGAATTTACAAAATTATTTACATAGAATTTCACCGACATTTATACATGTCATGAACGTGCGTGTTCCCTATTCTCGCCGGTGGATCAATTCACATCATCAAACATGCGGCTAAGCGCATCTGCATTAACATTCTGAGCTGACCTGTACTTACAAATGACCGTATTCAGAGCGTCGCGAAACTCCGGTTCGACCTCAGTCCCGCTCAGCATTTCTTCCGCGTCAAAGTCGCAACAATCCAATTTAAGCGCATAGCGATCTAGCGCGTCTTCGTCACCTGCGTCTGTCACAGTCGTAGAACTAAACACATTCAAGTACTCTGTCCGCTGGTGGTATCTCTTAAGCATATTAATGTGATAGACGCGGGGTTCCTTCCGCCCCGGCATCTGGACCACATAGTTATGTTCCGAAATTTTCTCGCGAATCTCGCCCGGCCCTATCCACTGAACCGCGAGCTTCCGCGTCCTGTTAGGTGCGAGAACCAACACCTTCGCGCCTATCTCGAAAGTACGTGAGACCGCCTTCCGGTCATACCACACTTTACGTTTCTGCTGTTCTTCAGCCATTCTATTGTGAGCTAGGTCACGGGAGCGTTTCAAACGATTGATTAATTTGAATACATGCTCAACTACAGAATTTTCTTCACCTTCCGCAGTTCCCGCAAGCCTTTCATAAAGAAGTGTCATGGGGGTACGGAGATTCTTCCCGTACACCAATTCGGCAGGAGAGAAACCTAATGATTCGTGCACACTCGTGCGCAACGCGAACATAATAGCGGGAAGTTGGCATTCCCAATCCGTCCCCGCCTCCAAACACAGAACCTTCATAAGCCGGTTCATGGTTCGATGCATTCTTTCGACTGCGTTTGATTGAGGATGATACGGCGAACTTCTCACCGGTTTAATGCCAAACCGCTCGGCGAATTCCGCTGTCGAAGCACTCGTGAAGCAAGTGCCCTGGTCGGTTTGCAATTCGCGTGGAAATCCTATTCTACTGAATAATTCTAGTAATGCCTCAATTACAGTGACCGAAGTTAGGTCCCGTATCGGAATAGCCTCGGGATACTTCGTGGCTAAACACATCGCCGTTAAAATAAACTTGTTTCCGGTGACCGATTCTGGAAATGGGCCACACGCGTCGACATTCACTTTCTCGAATGCCTCGCCCGTTATAGGAACAATTTTCAAAGGCGCGCGAAGTTTTTCGCCACCGTTTCCTACTCGTTGGCAACTGTCGCAACTACGCACATAGTTTTCAATATCCTTAAAGCAATTCGACCAGAAGAAATATTTGGCCATGGCATCTTTGCTTTTTGTGACCCCCAAATGGCCGTGAGCAACTTCATGACAGAGTTTTAAGATCGTGCCACGATACACCCGCGGTATTACTAACATAGTGAACTGCTCTCCGCGCTTACTATGCCGGACACGAAACAATAGGCCGTTTTTCATAACATAATCGCGCCGATCCGTCTCGGGTCCTTCCGCACGCTCAATCAACGGCGCGAGCTCCTTGTCTTGTCTCTGAGCTGTAACAAATTCGGTGGGGTCCAAACGAGCCAAAGCAATGCTACCGAAATCTAATTCAGATTCCTGATCGTTTGATTCCGAGTTGCCCGGGGCGTCGACCTCGCCCTGACCAACTCTATTGTCATCCTCGGTTTCCTCCGAAACGGTTACCTGGAACGCGTCCTGATCTCGGCCGTTTCCTGTACTCTCGGCAGGCTCTACCGCCTCTATTGTCTGGGGCCCTTCCGCCCTTACGCGCTCAGCAACTGCTTGCGCCCTAGTCCGCACAGCGCAGATAGGCTGTGGTTCTAAGAAACCTTGCTTTATTTCTTTCAAAATCGTAGCAGAACGATTACTAAAAATGTAATATGGCAAGTCGCAATTCTTCGCGACTGCGGCCTCTGTAACAAGAGTACCGAATGGCCCTACAATCTCTACCTTGGCTACCGGTAGGTTTTTCGGCGCTTCGTCCAGGGGCTGCTGAACCCATACGGACTCGCCGGTATATTGTGTCGGCGTGACGTGCTTTGCGTTGATGACGTCGATCGTGGCCCCCGTGTCACGGAGACAGGTGACTGTTTCGCCGCAAATTTTGGCAAGAAATGTGTGTGGAGACAATAACTCTGGCGCACTAGCGTCGGCCACGTGACACATCTTCTCGCTAGGTTTATTGTTATTTTGAGGACAATACCTTTTTATGTGACCTGGTTTTTTACATAAGTAACACGTCCGTTCTTGCGGCTTCTCGAACTCCGCGTTACTAGCTACCTTCGGCACTGCCGTTTTGGAAGTGGTCGGCGCGCTTTCCGTCGCCTTCGGCCATTTCCGTTCGCCTGCCTGCTCTTTATTGCCGAACCGCGAGAAATCCTTCTTATATCCGCTAGCCCGGTTGTTTTCGTAGGTGTCCAGCCTTCGTGCCAAATCTTGGGACGCAGAAACCTCACCCCACACATCAATGAAATGGTCACGCATAACCGCCGGCACCTTTCGCTTCATCTGGTCCGTTACAATGAGATCTAGCAATTGCTCAAATGTTTCTATCTTTAAACCTGAGACCCATTTTTTACAATAACTAGCTAATTCACGTGCATAGACGTTCCAAGTGGTCTTTGCACCTTTTACGTGACTACAAAACATCTGCCGGCACTTTTCTGCCGTGAACTTGTACATATCTAATAATTGTTCTTTAATTAGGTCATAATCTTGATCCGGTGAATCGGATCCTACTACGAGCCAGTTGTTCACCTCATTAGGAAGTAAACCCATTAAATGGCTTACCCATTCGACCGGCGCAATACCAAGCTGGCGAGCATGCGCCTCGAAAACACTTAAAAACAACGTAATATCGTCGCCTTCGCCTTTGAATTTGTCCATGACTTGACTAATACGAATATTAGTTCGATTTCCCGTGTCGCTACTACCTATGGAAACACGCGTGGGAGCCTGATTCGTTAGTTTTAACTTTTCAAGTTCAAATTGCCGTTCGCGTTCTTCGCGTTCTTCGCGTATTCTTTCCTGCTCTCTCTCATCGCGTATTCTTTCCTGCTCTAACACTCTCTCTTCGCGTAATCTTTCCTGCTCTCGTATTTCTGCAACCTGTTCTTTTTCTTGGTCAGCGAGTTGTTTCACGAATGATTCCTCGTACTGCTCGCTTTCCGTAATGATCGCTTTAAGTTTAACCACGGTCTCGTTCCCTTCTAATGTTTCCCCCATCTCCATCGCGACCCTAACAAGCACCTCTTTCCTATAACCCGCTAAGAAAGCCATATTGCCTGAATTGATCCCCGGCCAGAACAAAAAACACACTTACGTTCAGTTGACCTCGGTGTCGCGTGAGCGCCTTCTGGATCCGGTTTGTGGCCTCCTTCCTTCCTCTCGTTCAGGTCGGTCCGTGATGTGTTCTTCCGGTGATGCAAATATTAGCAGATCAAGTTCCAGTGCCAATATCAGCTCGTTCCAGTACCAGTACCAAGTTTTAGAAAAGAAAGGTTCCGAGTCGGATTGTACCGCCCCGAAACTACCGTACCGAAACACCGCACTTTTCGGTTTCTCGTGGCGTGCGCGACACTGCCGGCGCCACGTATTTACGACGCGTATTCACGTTTAACTGCGTACACTGTCTTTACGCGTGCTGTTCTGATTAATCAGCGCGCACCGATGGCTCTGATGCCGCACTGATGTCCCCGCGGATGCTGCTGCAGACTTCCGCGTTCCCCGTTCGTTGCGAACGTAGTGACTGCTTCCACAAAGCTGAATGATAGACGTGAGTCTTTAATCTGTTGTAACCAATTATTAACTGCAATTGGCACAACCACCCGGTGTGAGTTCTAAGCACCACTGCAACCAATTTTGAACTACAATTGCAACAATTGGCGCAGGCACTCCGGCGTGAATTTACAATAACCGCTGCTACCAATTTTAGACAAGAAAAATGGCAGAATTGGTGCGGGCACACCGACGTGAGTTTACAGTAACCGCTGCCACCAGTTTTAGAAAAGAAAAGTGGCAGAATTTGCTGCGAGCGCCCCGACGTGAGTTTTCGATAACCGCTGCCACCAGTTTTAGAAAAGAAAGGTTCCGAGTCTGTGACGTACTAGAGTGAAAAACACAGACGACTGTTCTGATTGAATAAATACAATATATTTACAGATTTTTACAATTAATGTACAATGATATGATACAAAAATCTAGCCCCTTGGCAACCTTTCAATTCTCTTAGCCGCGAAACCCCGCGACCGTCCCCTAGGCCTCGCCCAGAACCACTGCTTCGGAAGCAGCAAAAAGCAACGCGAAGTGCGAAGCTGTCGGACATAGAGTCCCGTAACTACACCAGTTACATGGCTTGTTGCCAAACCGATCTTCGACCTGAAGATCACGTGCAAGGATTGCACTGGAGATACCTCACGTCTTTCGACACCCAGCGTATCCCGCGAGGCGCCTGTCGGCGCGGCCTTAAATATCCGCCGGCTCGCCCCCACCCTACAAGCAGCGGGCGACACACGGCTCGCTGGCCAGCCTTTCCAGAGCTACAACCGACACCTCTTAGACTCGCATCCGCGCGCGTCCCTTTGAAGGAAATTCCAGCCGGGATTCCTGAGGGCTTTCCCAACCGGCGCGGCGTGGCGCCGCACCCGTCCACCCCCATCCACATCCGGCTTTACGCGGGTTTCCCCGAAGCGGCCCGACGCACCGGCGCCGGACTAGGCGACGCTACAAAATACTAAAATCATTTTATTTGCTTTCATCAATAGTGACAATAATGATAGTTTCCACAATTAATTAAAAACTATTTTACTGGTTTTAATTTTGTTATGAACAAACGCCTCGCATGTAGGTTAGTTTTTCAAGTATATTAAAGTGTAAGTAGCCTAATACACAAAATATTCACGGAAACAATATAGATACTATCGTCGTTAGACCGATAAACAGTAAATAACGAACCAAGTCTTTTATTTGGATCGGCAAGTGTTGTTCCATACTTTTCATAATACCATCTTCTTATAAAAAAAGCGTATAAACAAGAATTCACTTTTGGAATTCGTGTACTCATACGTCGCCTGTAGCGGCAACTCATTCGCTTCGATTGATCATAACGGATGGCGAACGGTTAAAGCCGTAACCTGTGCCGGCCGTTATTAGTGGCTTTTCGTTCTTATCTTTGGTTGTCTTATGCCGATATAATAGAACATTGTTACAAAAAATAACAATCTATATATTTAATAGCGATATTTGTCGTCCGAGGAATTCAAGATTGCCCTAACCCTTTTCCAAGCTTGGTGTTAGGGTTATAGCTCCCTAAATAAGAAGCACTTTGACATGCGTCTGACAAACCAGCTCAAAGCTCGCGCCATTGTCAGTGACGGGTGTGAGTGAGCGGATGCGACGTATTCTATTTCCATTGCCTGAGACGTGACGCTGGTTGCCTACTTTGGTTGGCTTGCGCGATCAATGGTTGGTTGAATTATTAGTGATTCCGGGGTCAACTGCTAAGGTTGTCTCTCCCATAAGTGTAGTGCATGCTTTCATCGCATGAGATGGCGTTGATCTTCCCCCGCTGGCTGGCGATATCAGGCGCCGACCTATGTCGGCTTACAGGGATTTTCCCCAACCAAGTATCTCCCACCAGCGTCGCACCGTTCCAGACGGGACAAACTCTAAGCTCCCGACTGGTCTCACGGTATGTGTGATAGTGTATTGTATGTGAGTGTAAGTGGGTGTAAGTAAGGGATGAGATAAGACAAAGAAGAGGAAGAAAAGATCACGCGCGGCCCCTGGCCCGTTTGTTATGGTACTGCTCCGGCATTCGTCTGGTGTTGATCGGAGAATATCGATCAGTGCAGCCGGCAGCTACAATTATCCTCCACACAGCGGCTGAATTCGACCTAGCTAGTGTCGAAAATCCTCCACCATTTGGGATTTGAACCCAGGACCTCCCGGTAAGAGGCACGGCAGTGACATCAGTTGATGCCCTGAGCCATCTTTGCCAGTGCGGTAAATGGTACTCTTTATTTAAGGGGGGGGGGGCATTTTATACAATTAAATAAGCGTTTTAAGAATTAAACTAGTAATATTGCAACATGGCACAGACTTCATTGTATATTTAGCGTTTACATAAATTTCTTAGGTTTGCAAATTGTACTATTATGATTTCAGGCATTGAAAATCTCTCGCCGCACTGCTACACTGACAACATATTGTATCTATTCCCTAATATTTATTCCTTCCCTTAATAATAATAATAATAATAATAATAATAATAATAATAATAATAATAATAATAATAACAACAACAACAACAACTCCACCTGGGGAGTACATGACCTTGACGTTGGTGGTGGAGCTTGAGTACCCCAATGACTCTGAGAGCTATGCCGGCGGTAGCGTAGCTACTGGTAGGGCTTCCCTTGTCGGACAGGTCGAGGGGGAGGGGTCAGACGAAGAAGTACTCCAGAAGAGGACCTAGAGAAGAGGCACTTCGCCGGAGACACGAAGATGGCCTCGAAGGAACCCGTCTCTCCAGGGATTGATAAAGAGAGCCCGTGCCCGGGGTAACACGGGCGAAGTCTCTAACGTCCAAAGTTGGGCGGAAGGAGCAACTCTTCATGTGGGGTTAATACACATGATGGCAGGTGGAAAGGCAATGAGATAGCAGCCCTATCAGACCACACCCATTTTGAAATGGAGAGACCATTGGAAATTTGCCTCGGACCAGAGCCGCTGCCTGGGGAGCGCCAGGGCATAGATGGAGCTAGCGCTGTCTGTGACAGCATACGAACCGCTAGTGGTGTGTTGTTGAACAGGCGGAAACACACCGGAATACCCGAAATTACTACAGCCGAAGAAAGCAGCGCTCAAGATCTTTCAGCTGCACCTGAGCACAGTGTTTCCCAGACATCACTTGGGACCACTGTGGCAGGCCTGCCACGACGGAGAGTTCAGTGGACGAACGAAATAAATGAAGACATCATCAGGCTATATTATCGCGTTACCCGTTGCGATTCAACTCGCATAGGATATTGGCAGGAATTACATAGATGTTTTACCCAACAGTACCCACTTTTATCTCACCTCACTGAGCAAAATATCGCGGACCGAAGAGCATTAATCCATAAATCCGATAAATATGTTTCATGTACTAGAAAAAATGAGATTAAAGCTGAAGTACAAGCACAGTTAGAGCAACAAGGGATCACAGAAGCTTCAGTAACACCCGTCACACAAATTCAAACCCCAGCACCAAGCATCCCTCTGTTCGAAGCGCCTTCAGATGAATATCCTACTTTCAGAGATCAACTATGTGAAAATCTCGAGTCACAATATCGGCTCGCAAATATTCAATATGGAGGAATGAATCCTAATGTTAGACCGAGAGTCCCGAAACAGCACAACTCAAAGAAACTGGCAATGCTATTGAAGATAGCAAACGAACAAATTCTGGTAAATGAGACCTCTCACATTACGACCTATGATAGCCTTGATTGTGCAATATATTGTATGGCAGTGGCAATTGTGAGAGCAAATGGGGGTAAAATTATTGAAACTCACCCACAACGGAACTCCCAGCTGCATCAAAAAGACCCTCCATGGAAAATCAGACTACAGAAGAGAATAGAACGCCTCCGATCAGACATCGCTACACTCGAAGCCTTCCAAAGAGGAGACAGAAGTAAATATCTGAAAAACAAAGTAAAAGCCATTAAGAAGAAACATCGTAAACACACACACACCATAATCCCGATAACAGTCATCTGCTTGAATTTATAGATACTCTAAAACAGAAACTAAGCGTTTACAGCCAACGCATGAGACGTTACACCAAAAGTCTAAAGCGGAAAGTAGAGAACAGAGATTGTCTCAAGAGCCAAAAGGATTTCTACAGAAAGATGAATGAAAGGAATACAGAAGTGAACAGCTTACCAGAGAAATCTACTTTTGAAGACACCTGGAGTAAAATATGTTCGACGGAAAATCACTTCAACGCCAACGCACCTTGGCTAGATTGATTGATTTTTTCGTGTTTCCGGGCGCGTCAACTACTTCGATCATTAGTCCCGTTAGTGTAGTGCATGTTTTTTCTCTCTCGGGAGATGGCGGTGATCTTCCCCCCCTGGATGGCGAGATCCGGCGACGACCTACCGTCGGCTAGTGGGGTTTTCCCCTAACCAGGACTCTCCCACCAGCGGGGCACCGCCCCAGTCGGGACAAGCTCTAAGCTCCCGACCGGTCACCCGGAATATGTTGTAGTGTAGTGCATGTTAGTGTAAGTGTGTGTGTAAGGGGAGAGGATAGGACAAGGAAGAGGAAGGACAGATCGCGCGTGGCCCGTTTGGTAGGGTACTGCTCCGACATTCGCCTGGTGTTGATCGGAGAAACCACGGAAAACTACCGATCAGAGCAGCCGGCCGCTAGAATTCTCCTCCAGACAGCAACTGAATTCGACCTAGCTGAACAGCTAGTGTCGAAAATCCTGCCGCCGTCAGGACTCGAACCTAGGACCTCCCGGTTAGAGACGCTGCAGTGACATCAGTTGATGCACTGAGCTACCGCTACCGGTCCTTGGCTAGAACAGATCAGGAATGTAGCAGCACAGATCAACGAAATGACAACTGGTCAAATCACCCTAGATATTCTACATGAACTTGTACAGAAACTTCAAAATTGGAAATGCCCTGGATCAGACGGTCTTCATAACTACTGGTTCAAAAAGTTCACCTGCCTCCATGGGAAAATTCTAAATCTCATAAACCACTATCTGAACAATCCTGAAGAAATGCCGCACTTTCTGTGTGAAGGTGTCACATATATGAAGCCAAAAACCAGTGATACTACAGATCCTACGAAATATAGACCAATCACTTGTCTCAATACTTTTTACAAAGTCATCACAAGTTGTTTATCAATGGTTATCGAGAAACACTGTGTGGCAAACTCTATCTTAGCCGAAGCTCAGAAGGGATGCAGCAAGGGCTCCCTGGGATGTAAGGAGCAACTTATCATCAATAGTGTGGTCATGTCGCAAGCATGTAAGAAGCAACGCAATTTATTCACCTGTTTCATTGATTATAGAAAAGCCTATGACATGGTTCCGTACGATTGGCTCCTCTATGTGCTGTCACTATATCGTGTGAACTCGACAATCGTGAATTTCCTGAAATCCATCATGGGCAAATGGAAGACAACTATTCGTGTCACTTCGAGAAATGAAACAATGGTTACCAAGGAAATAAATATAAAGCGCGGAATCTTCCAAGGCGATAGCCTGAGCCGTTACTGGTTCTGCTTGGCAATGAACCTGTTGTCGACACTCCTAGAAGACTTGAAATTAGGTTTCGAACTGAGAGGCACTGAAAATATATTGGATTGGAGATTGGAAATAGCCAACTTAGCGTATATGGACGACATTAAACTCTACTCTGGTACGATGCGTGGCTTAAACATTCAGATGAAAGTTACTGAAGACTTCTCCAGGGACATAAATATGCAACTGGGCATTGATAAATGCAAAATACAACAAATACAGAATGGTAAACTCATTAGTGAGCTCACTTACGAGACTGTTAATGGAGAAACAATCACTGCTCTGGAAGCTGACGAGCTCTACAAATACCTTGGGATACAGCAAGGAAATATGATTGCACATCATCAACTGAAGGGTATGCTGAAAACAGAGTTTGCCAACCGACTCAAGTCAGTGTTGAAAACTTTCCTCAACTCTCGAAACCTCACGACTGCCATTAACTCGTATGCTATACCCATTATCACCTTCTCGATGGGTATTCTTAAATGGTCCACAACCGACCTAGAGGAATTGGAGAGACTTGTAAGAGTTCAAATGACACGCTTCGGTTGTCACCATCCTAAAAGTGCGATCCAAAGGGTCACACTGCTTCGACAAATTGGAGGGCGTGGTATTGTGAAGTTCACGAATCTCCATGCCAAACAGATAATAGCCATGAGGAAGTATTTCGCAGAAAAGGCATATACTTCTCGACTCCACAAGGTACTTGTGCAGGCAGATGACAATTACACGCCCCTCAATCTAAAACAAGATATGCAAGTTCATCAGCTTTCTTTGCAGCAAAAGATCGATTCCTGGAAACAGAAAGCACTCCACGGTGCATATCCTGCTGCAGTAGCCAATCCAAATGTTGATCAGGAAATGTCGTACAAATGGCTCAGTATAGGATATTTGTACCCCGAGAGTGAAGGTTTCATAATAGCAATACAAGATCAGGTGATTCCCACAAAGAATTACCTAAAATATATCATCAAAGACCCAGGAGTACTAACTGATGAATGTCGTATGTGTGGTCGAGATCATGAAACCATTCAGTATATTATCTCAGGCTGTAGTTGTCTAGCTCCCACTGAGTATAAAGTGAGACACGATCAAGTGGGCCACATCATCCATTCCAAACTAGCCAAGAAATACAGGCTACCTCAGAAAGTGGATGCACCATATTACCAGTATCATCCAGAAGCTGTACTAGAAAATGAGACACATAAGTTATACTGAGACCGCAGTATTCTGACAGACAGGACAATTCAGCGCAACAGACCTGATATTACTCTCTGGGACAAATCTGCAAAAAAATTTTGGTTTATTGATTTTGCAGTCGTCATTACCAGCAACATGATGACAACATACCAGACTAAAATCGACAAATACAGAAAACTAGTATTTGCCGTAAAAGAACAATGGCGAGTGTCAGAAGTTAAAACTATCCCAATTGTTCTGTCAGGAACTGGTGTTATACCAAAAACTCTTTGCAGATCGGTGGAAGAACTCGGCTTGGAGAAGAGCATTATCATTAGCCTCCAGAAGTCGGTTATAATCAGTACCTGCTCACCAGTCAGGAGATTCATGGGAGGACATGTTGGGTTTTGAAAGTTCATTTTTTTTTTTTTTTGTAGATTTTAAATATGTCAGTGCTCCCATGCTTTGATATTGTATCTGTGTGGTATCCATGTTAAACCAAAAACTTTGAGAGGAAACAAAATAATAATAATAATAATAATAATAATAATAATAATAATAATAATAATAATAATAAAGCTGTATGGGACAGAAACACAAAAGATAATTACAATTCATTTTGCATGATTGTACTCTACTGAGAAAGAAAATGGAGCTCAAAACAGAAATAAAAGAGACAACGAAAATTTTGGAAACATATTCATGCACGGAACATATATTACGATTGTGAAGGAGCTCACTTCTACTATAAATATTGAACGCGGTCTTTTAAAAAAATTAAAAATATATAATAAAAAATAAAAAAATATTAAAAGATTAATTGAACTATTAAATGTTTCTGCCCAAACTACTGGAAATACTTCTCAATATTATCTACTTTTTGGAACGAAATATTGTGCAAAGAATAATGAAAACAAAGTATACACAGAATACAAAGCTAACTTCATTGAACAGCATCTAATATATGGAATCAATTAATTCATGAAAGAATGGAGGAAATAATTTCTTGAATATATTTGTAAGTGCAGAGCACAAGACACTGAAATTATTACAGAAGTGCCATTTTCGCTAAACAATTTCTAGATTTCAAATATAGAAGACCTGTTTTTTTGGAACCTTTCGGATGTCGTTTCATTATATTTTCAAGGGAAGGGTGAAGTATTGATAAGATTGAAGAAACAATATAATATTATGTAGCCACTACAATTAATACGAGAAAGTTCGTGCTTTGAAGCACCATTAGTTTAATATGTACATTTTCCAAAATAATTTAGAACCGATTTTTAGAAAATTTAATCTGAGTGATTTTTAAAAATGTGCCATTTTTATCCTTACTCTAAACACTTTTTTAATTTTCGAAAAGACATTTATTAAAGACGATTTGATGATTTAACGTCTAACGCAATAAACCTTGAAACATATTTGTTATGTCAATATTAACGACATGAGAAATGTTTAAAACATACATATGAGTAATTTTTGAAAAATCAAGTTTTAATAAAAATTGTGCTGATGTCATTGATTAATTTAACTGTGCTCTAACCGGAAAGAAGACTAAAGCATTGTAACTCGTTTTTGAGAAAATGTTTACGTACTTTTTAGATTGTCACGATTTCTCTCAAAATTACGGGATTACTCAATATACGCAACATGGACAATTTTAAGAAGTTGTACTTTTAAAAGTCTACTTTTGAAAAACACATTTCATTCCGCAAATAATTTTTTATGGTCAATAATGTAATTGTAGGAACGGGTGCTAAGAATTTGGGACTTTTTCAAATTTCGAAAATTCAGAGGGTTTATTTAAAATAGGCCCTGGTCATATTTATTAGGTCACATTGCGCATCTCGAGCAACATTTTAAAGAAAAATTTCGGAGTTATTTTTGAGAAACTTTTATGATTTCTAAGGAACTTTATGTAATGTATAACTTAAAATATACTTTAAATACTCGCTGGATCTTCAGTCGGTTCAGATCCACCTACGTATATTCATTTTGGAAAATATCCTGTGTAAGTTGTAGACGCTAGTGTTGTTTACAGACTGACAGCAAAACTAAACGGAAGGCGAATAGACAGGCACACAGACAGACGGACGCGCAGAAGAGCGAACGAGCAGATAGACGAACGTACAGGCAGACAAGAACTCCCAAACGGATAGGCAGGCAGACGAAGAGTCAGACAGACGGACGGGTAAGCAGACAGACGGACGGACAGACAGACAGACGGTCGGACAGGCAAATATACTGACGAACGAACAGGCAGATAGATGGGCGGACGGACAGACGGACCGACGGACGGACCGACGGACGGACCGACGGACGGACCGACGGATGGACGGACGGACGGACGGACGGTCAGACGGGTAAACGGAGGAATGGGCGAACAAGCAGAAGGGCGGACGTGAAAACGTGAATTTTGAATACACTAAGTAAATGAGAAAATGAATAACAACGTACATGAATAAGAAAATCCCATTTTATTAGTACTAGGGACGCACGAAACGTAATTTTCTCTCGATGAACCGGCACTGTTTCTGCAGAATTATATAAATTTATCTGTTATAAGAGTAGTATTCAAGAAAGTACAAACTGAAATGTAATTAATTCCGTCACGAACCACCAGTGAGTACGGATCGGTCTGCAACGCACTATAGCGCTCCTGATCTTTGCGGAGTTTTCTACAATCACTCGCAGTGTTGCAAGTTATTCCTCCGAGTGAACATCATGTGTCAGTGCTACGCCCTCGCTCTACCACTTCAGGGAGAACAGCATTTCTTCTCCCTCCAGCGACGCCACAGCTCATAACCTCCATCAATAAATTTCTTCGCAGTCTTCAAGCTCTCGTGTCGCACCTCGCAAACGACCTCACTCCCAAGTGTTGGATGGTGATGCTACAAAGATGGCCACACAATATAATATTGCAAGCATGTCTTCATCCCCTACTGTAAGTACGTATAACCGCTTTGCGGACTTTGCAAAAGTTGACAGCAGTGAATCAATGGAAGAAGTGATGACTAACGAAATCCAAAATTCAAAAGGATACCGCCCCCAATTTTAGTTCACAAAGTATACAATTACAAAAACTGGTCGATGAAATTATAAAGTTATTGGTGACTTCAAAACTATATTAAAGAACTCTCAATCACTTCTCCAGGAGAGTATTGGAAGATAATAATATTACTAAATGAAAATAACTACCAGTATCACACATTTTGTGATCCAAATTGTAAGATACCCTAACTGACTATTCCGATAGTGAAATCGGTGAGGAACTTACAGCTCACGAGGTTATCACCCTGAATGTTACGCGTCTGCTACGGCAACCAAAACTCTAATGCTGCTCTACGCGATAGAAGTTCAAAACTCAATAAAACTCGAAAAACTATTTAAAGTTACCAAATTGTTCAACTCGATAGACTCTGTGGCACTTCGTAGAAAAAATAGTGCTTTATTTAGATGCAAACGTAGTCAAGCATTAGGATGCACAAAAAATGAATGTGAAGCAGCATGTAAATTGTTTATTTTGTGGGTAGCATCAAGAAACAGGAAACTAATATAGCAAGCAAGCAAGCCTCCTAAATGTATCATTTCCAGCAGTAATCACTTGGCCTTAGATCAAAATTCCCCATTCTGTATTGCAAGACAAAAGGCATTTCAACGTAGAAAGTCCCCAACGTTTTCCTATGCTAATGCAATTAGAAATAATAAATCCTTGCCACAACCTGCTGCTAATATCCCTCATGAACTTCCAGTTCCCCAAAAAGTGTACAAATGTAAATTCTTAATCCTCGCAGAACGAAAACGCTGCTTATAAAGTTCCTACCCAAAACATCCAAGGTCCCTTTCCTCCACAGCCGCCTCTCCGCTATCCTTCCAATCTTGTTCGCTGCACTATTAATGCTTTAATCCCTGTTATTCAATCCTGTATTTAAACGTGTCTTCAATCATACCTTAACTTCTAGAATTCCTACTATCCCCTTCATGGATAAAAACAAACTTAACAATTTAATTCTAATAAACCAGAATGCTAATGGCATCATGACTTAAAAATATTATTTTAGATACCAGCTCGCATAATATAATGTCATCTAGCAAGCTTTACGCGAAGGCTTCTGATGGAGTGGAAATAACACAGGCACACAAAATAAAACATAAGATGCTAAAGAATGGCACAGACTTCCTCGTAGTTAAGTTGTCTAATTTCCTCGGTGTGGTCTTGCTTTAAGGTCTTGCTCCATTCTATGGCAAGCTGCCATCAATCGTCGCCCAAAGTACATTTTTGACATTTTCTCAACTTTTTGCTTTCTTAATAGTAGAACGGAAATATACCTTTAAAAATATTAAAGAAGAGTAAAACCTCGTCCTAAATGGAAATTTTCATTAAAAAATTTGAAGTAAATACTAATCATTGTTAAGAAAAGTCATAAGGCAGGCTAAAATCATGAAACACGATCAGAATATTTTGAATTCAAATATCAAAACAAAAACAATGTTGAATAAAATAAAAAAATACGACCAAATCAACTAGCAACCTTGTAGAGAATGTTGTTTCAAAAATAACGATATAAATGTGAACGATCCGGCAACAGGGCTAGTCTCTGTAACCAATACCCTTCGAGAATTGTTGCCGATCTCACTAAGGGTCTTCAGCCACAAAATTCAATAACAGACTTTTCCCCCAAAATTTTAGACACGATATTCGTTTCCGAAACTTATTCCCATGAAATTCTCAAATTAATCGGTAAACTAAAAAATAAATATTCAGCCGGTTTAGATGAATTCCCGGATTCTCTGTTAAAGACCTGTGCGCCTGCCATTATACCCTCGTTAACTCGTATATTTAATGCATCCTTATGCACTGGAACGTTTCCAGATATTTTCAAAACTGCTAAGGTTAAGCCGCTCTTCGAAAAAGGCAACAAAAATGAAAATCAAAATATCGGCCTATTTCTCTTCAGTCAGTTTTTTCCAAAATATTAGAGAGACTTTTTTTCGTACGAATGGAAACCTTTTTCAGTAAACACGACGCGCTTTCAGATTGCCAACATGGATTCAGAAAATCAAAATCTACGGAAACAGCCATATTTTTCTTTCTTAAAGATGTCGCCTCATAATTGGACCAAAACGAAGCACCTATTGGATTATTTTTAGATCTCTCAAAAGCTTTTGACGTCATTGATCATGACATTTTACTTTCAAAATTACCTTCATATGTAATCCGTGATATTGCCCTAGATTGGTTACGTTCGTACCTTAAACAACGATCTCAGAGAGTGGAAATACCTTACTGTAATGATGGAACATTATGTATACACCTTTCCAACTCCTTGCCAATTGCACGTGGAGTTCCTCAAGGATCGATTTTAGGCCCTATTCTCTTCTTACTATATGTAAATGATATGCTCTCGACGATTCGAAACGGAAAAACAGTTCTCTTTGCGGATGATACGAACATTCTTTGCCGTACAGAAACAGTCAATAGCACAATATCAGATGTTTAAAATTGGTTCCGAAGTAACAAATTAATAGTAAATGACGATTAAGCATTACTTCAAATTCGAAATTTGACGCTTTTTTTTCGCAGGAAATTATTGAGATTTCGAAAAACTTCATTTAAAATCATTTGAAGCACTTCTTCTTACAAATGCAATAATGTATATAAATTGATGGAAATGTGCGTATTAACGCTGTGAGACGTATTTCAA
This sequence comes from Teleogryllus occipitalis, assembly GCA_011170035.1. Classification (NCBI taxonomy): domain Eukaryota; kingdom Metazoa; phylum Arthropoda; class Insecta; order Orthoptera; family Gryllidae; genus Teleogryllus; species Teleogryllus occipitalis. Next base: position 41,623 of record BLKR01009552.1, read on the forward strand.
AAAATTACATTTGTGTAATTTTTGAAAAAATAAAAGAATACACCAAAATGAACTTCACGTCATAGCAAACAGTGCCATTATCAATATCCGTCGGAAAAAGTTGAGGAAAAAATTTGGAGCCATTTTTGAGAAAATGCCGTTTGAGCGTTTCCGAAATTGCGGAATTTTGAGCTCATTTGAACAGAAAGCTGTTGACCTTTCCAGAAAGTTTATGGCATTATTGAAAGCACATGTACTCATAAATACTATAGTGTGAAGAAATAGCCTGTAATGTAAATATTACCGACGTAGGAGACAAGTAAAAAAAATTAAATTTTTGTAATTTTTGGAAAAATCAACTACATGGCGTTTATGTCATCGTAAAGGGTTAGTTTAGCACTAACTCCACCAAAAATTTAGAGTTAACCTCGGAGTAGTTCTTCAGAAAACCGTGTTCTAATTATTCATTAAAATTACACATAATTGACGCAATATTTTGCTGAAACTACTAAAAGTTACAAAAATGTATATCACCTTAATGAAAAAACTAATTGTGGACAACAAATTTAATTCGAAGGAAACATCTCTATATTCAATAATGTAGTTGTAAGATGTTGCCGAAAAAATTCATACTTTAACGATACAAAATGCAAATGGCGAACGATCTTTTTCTGATTTGAAGTGTGTAAAAAATTATATAAGCTAGATTCTTAAACAAGACATATTATCTCTGTTATACATAGAAAATGACATTTTTGGACGCGTAGTTTGAAGACTCTGTTAAGAAGTTTGGCTATTTTATAATTACTTTATATTTTTAATTTATTTGCCTAAAAATTTTTGATGTTATCAAAAATGCAAAGATATAATCAGTTATTTATACGTATACAATATTTGCATTGGTTACTAATATCTTACAACATTTTTTTAATTCAAAATATTATGAATACCTTTTGTCAAAAAAGCAAATTAAAAAATGGTGCTAAAACATTTGACAGCCTTGCGCGCACATAAGTCAAAATCAGGCACTGCCTGTTGAATTATGAAACGTTCGTCCCTGTCATTGAGTTTTTTTTCTTAGCTTTTCTTTGTAGGTTCCTTGTTGAATCGTTGTATCTAAACTCATTTAACACATAGTTGACTGTAAAATGGGGTTTGTTCTCTCTGCGTCCAATTTCTCTTAGAGAAAAGCCTCGTAAACTAAAAGTTACGATGATTTTACTTTTGTCACTACTTCTTTCCTCTTGCCCATCGTGAATTACACTAATCCGTTAACAAAATATAGCTGATAACGCCCACTATGAAGGACGTCTGAACGTGACGAGAAGTATTTACCGCCTAGGAATAAGTGAATTCATTCAAGTGTACAAATAAGAATGTTTCACGTGAATAGAATGAAATTCACATTACAAGGTGATTTTTGCAATCATCTCTTGCTTCTTTCTATAAATTATAGAGTTCTTACATTTTTTTCTATTTTTTTATTATACATTCGTGGTAGATAATTCAATAAAATATTAAGAGTATTTTCTATGCCATAATCCATGAATTTCCTATAACATTAACACTGTACAAAGACGACTGTTATGCACTAAACATAGAGAAACATGAGTCAAGTCTTTGTGTCTGACAAGAATCTCCGAAAACAAAAAATGCAATGGCACAATGGTTTTTCGCGATTTAAAAGAAACTGGGAAGTGATGGCGCAGTTCTGGCTTTACATTCGGATTCACGCGTCGATATACATAGAGAAACATGTGTCAAGTCTTTGGGTCTGAAAACTTATTTTTTTATGTGCTTGTGCAATCAAAAATAATAATGTCCATGATCAAGGCCCACTGGCAATCCCCCTCGAACTAGAAAATATTACAGTTTTCGTAAAAGATAAAACCTCGTAGCTTATTACAACCACGGCAGTGTACAAACCGCCCAATGTATACGAACACCCCAAACGGGAAAGCTCTGTTACACTTAGCACTGAACGCAAATTCCTCTCCAACCTACTCACTATTCATTCAATAAACGTATACCACCTCATGTACTGGACATTATAGGAAGTAAACGTTTCAATACCCCTCAACGGAGTCAAATTCAAATCATTGTCCAGATCTCATTACATTCAGTAACAATTCGCCCTCTCCAAGTGACTCACAAGCTATTCCAAAAAATATTAATTGGCAAATCTCCAATTCATTCACTTATATTCTCACCCCACTACCCCCTTTTTGCATTAACAGAACGGAAATAGACGAAGCGATCGATATTTTTTTATGAAATAACAGATGCAGCCGTTAACAACGCAACTTGTTATAATAGCGTTTACCGTAGAAAATCCAAAACACAAAGATTTTTTGAATTTGTAATATTGTATTACTAATTCAATAAAAAAGAATCGCCAGAAATCTCTGGCAAGAATATAGATTTCCCCATCTTAAGAAAACCTTAAATTATTTAACTATTAAAAATTATTAAAATTCATTCTGCTCTCGAACAGTTCATATTTCAAAAATTTCAACACATACCGTCTAATTTAGACAAAGGCTCCCCTAACCTTTGGAAAATTTACAAACACTTTAATAACCAGCCGTGCGCTATTCCCTCTTTAGATTATAATAGTCAGAGAGCAACTACATGAACAAGAGAAAGCAAATCTATTAGCAGAACATTTTGCTAATAATCTAAAGCAAATGCGATTTACTACTTATCTTTCAAAAACAAAGTCAATCATTTCCTTGATAAGCAGTTCTCATCTGTGCCCCTACCAATTAATTACATTGCTCTGTCCAAGGTAGCAAAACTAATGAAAAAGTCGAAAAACAAGGAATGCCCTGGAATTAATACTTCTCTGCCTGGCGCTCAAAAATATCTCTAAACGCAGTATTTCTTTTCTAACAGGCATCTTTAATGAATGCCTAAGACTAGGTTATTTCCCCCAACAAATGGAAACGAGCATTAATTATTACAATTTTAGAACCTAACAAATCGCCCAATGACACCGCTAGTTATACACCCATAAGCCTCTTTATCTGTATTAAGTCAAATATTTGAGACACTAATATTATTCTGACTAAACAATGTCCTCTCTATCAACAACACCATCCCTTTCCGTCACTTCCAATTCAGAGCAAACCACTGTACTGTTCACCAACGTTTAAGAATCTCAGAAAACATAGCCCAAGCCTTTCGTGATAAAAATTCTAACAGCCGCTTTTCTGGATTTCGTTGAGGTGTTTCATCGTGTCTGCACCAAAATTTACCATTGAAGCTACAACAGATATGAACTTCGGATTATTTATTGAACATAATACGTAGCTTCATTTCATATCGCACATTCTTAATCAAATTGAATAATTCTATTTCACATCCTCAATAATCCACACAAGGATCTCTCAAGGCTCCCTGCTCTCTCCCACGTTATTAAACACATTCACAGCAGATATCCCCGTTCGAGACAATCACACTACGGCACTTTATGCTGACGACACAGCCTTATACATAGCTAACACGCAGCTTCCCACGGCCAGAGACCTCCTTTCAGACGCACTACACGCTTTTCAAAACTGGGCATCTTCTTGGAGACTAAATTTGAATCCCTTCAAATGATAAGTCAAGATATTCACCCGTCGGCGCATCAACAATCGCCATTATATACACATTAATAATTGAATGTTCCTTGGAATCCTTCCAAGAAAATATTTAATAACTAGGAGAGCTCCTTGACACTAGACTAACATGCAAACGGTATATTTTGAGTAAATGAAATAAGGCACAAGCCACACTCTTTAAACGTTACCCTCTAATTAACAAGAAGTCTGCTCTTAAAACAGATCTCTCCCTTTTACTTTACGAAACTGCCATTCACCCTCTACCTCCTTATGAGTGTCCTATTTGGAGAGTAGCTGCTCCTTCGGTACGAAAAACGCTCCAAACGTTTCTTTTTTCAAATTTATTTTACGTCAAAAACAGTTTAAAACTGTATATGACGTGCTATGGGGAGAAGTGAATTCTGTGCACGTTTTCAAATTTCTGTGATCCCTACTTTAAGCCATATACTACTTGAATTTTGAATTTTTCAAAATAAAATCCTTAGCACTGCCGTAAAGGCGCCATTGCACGTGTCAATCAAACAATTGCACAGAGAGTCTGATTTTCCCACAATTGAACATTGTATAAAACATCTGTCAAATCAATTCTTTAATTCCCTATCATCCTCCCCAGAAACTAGCACATTCAAATGAGGAAAACGCATAACCAGCACAGGAGAACCCAATCTCGATTCCCCAAAGAAGTTTAAACACCCATAAAAGAAAAACTCAATCTTTCTATACCTACTTTTTGTAACACATAATACTTGAAAACATAATTTATTCCCCTGTTATCCCATTCTTCTCCCAATATTCTGGAGAAGCTCATCCTTTAGTTCCCAGACATTTAGGTTGCAAAATAAAATTATCCGAATAATGAAAAAATGCCATCCACGTGATTCCTACAAGCGTCTTTTCATTGAGCTTGGAATCTTACCATTGCCTTGCTTATTTATTTACGAATCTTTAGTAATTGTCAAAACTGACTTACTTAACGGTGGGAAATTATTTTCATGTAATACTGATATTTATAGTTACAACATTCGACGTAGAAATCATGTTCATCAAGTGTCAGTATCAATAGCTCACTACAAGAAATCCACATACAATACATGTACGTTACTTTACAACGCATTGCCAGATGACATTAAACAATTAAAATTGGTACACAAATTTAAGTTAATAGTAAAATCTTTTCTGCTGCAAAACTGTTTCTATACAATTAGAGACTATACTGATCCTCAAAAAGAAAAATAATGTTTACTTTAACAAAACAATGAGGTAGTACAATGAATTAGTTTACATTTGCATTGTATAATTTTTAAAAAAGACTTAAATGCCTGTAACAAGTAATGTACTTCAGCTTCCGGGTCAATGACCCTCATCTCGATCGGTTTTTTGTCCAGTTTCCCTGATCCATTGAGCAAATGCTGAGATGGCCCCTTGATTTGCTTCTGGACGTAAATGTAGCTTCACTATGCGCGCGTTTTGTTGAATTTTCTTTTTGCTTGTAGTGGTAGTAGAGCTTAGGGTGAGTTTCTATTTGTTAGCAATAGAGAAAAATCAAAACCGTTCGTTTACCGTTACAGATAAGTTTTCTATAACTCGGCAGCGAAAATATTTAGTTTTTGAAATGTTAATCTCTCGCTTTTTTAAATTTATTGATATTATTATTATTATTATTATTATTATTATTATTATTATTATTATTATTATTATTATTATTGTTATTATTACTATTTTTCGTCTTTCAACTATTAATAGTTAAATAGTTGGGAAGGGATTCTGAAACTCAGGAAAGCGTGCGCAGATGATTTTCTCCCCCCATATGTCACATACAGTTTTGGACTTTTTTTGACTAAATATATAAATAAATAAATCCTTTGAACACATTCTCCTCTCGTTGAAATTAATATTGATTATCTAACGTCTCCAATGGGAATATCCTCGCTACTTTATAACTCTAGTGCTATTCGTGCGCTAGACTCTTTTCTACCTTGTAACGTGCTGACCTCGCTGTAAAAGAAAATATACAAAAACAGCAACAATATATAATGCCATGCTATACGTGTCAAAATGGGTTGAGCAATGAGTGTAAGTTATACCACTACTTCATAGAGTGTATTTTAACCGTATCTGCTTAATGTTATGTTATATCAATATAACGCAACGTTCAATATTCTTCTATATTTATTGGGTGTTTGAAAAAATTAAAAAATAATAATGTTTTACTTCAGATCGTAAATACTTTTAATTTATTCGATAATATTTAATATCGGTTAATTCTCCTCAGTGAGTTGGGAGAGGACAACATTTCACATTCACAAATTCCATTCAGTTTGACAAAAGGGAGTAGTTTGTTCAGCTGCCACCGCGACAGGTCATGGTGAACAGACGTGCTCCTAGAGTGCATTCGTGTCGCTCAGGAGCCGTTTCCTTGAATTAGGCTGGCTTGCAGCAATGGGTCTGGACTGAAGATGATCCACTAGTAGCGAGGTAGGGTTCTGTAATGCATTAAAAGGCTGTTAAGAAAGGAAGCAGACAAAAGAAATCGTCGGAGTATTGTATAAATTGTTTGTTTAACTTCGAGACAAAGTTACTTCGAGATTCTACAACCCAGCCTGATCCTGTTGTGATATACGTCGCAAGATACTCGATCATTATGATTTGAATTAAATTTAAATTTAAAAGGAGCTATTCTCTCAAGAAAGGTTATTGAGATGCTCACACTAACCGGAAGTTCTGATCATATTGCCAGGAAGAAACCCTTGTTCAGGAATATTTAACCGAAGTAGTTATTTCAAGTAATTAAATGAATTAAGGAAATAATTGTAAAACTCTCTCCTGGGCTCAAATTTCAGGTGGATGTCACCCAACGCAATGTCCCCCTACACAAAAGTCAATGTAGCAAATTTATCTGGGGCAAAAAATTAAAAGAAATTGGAAAATAAAAACACAAATAATTAGACAAATCAAAAGATGGAAAATATTTCAAATATTTGAATATTTTTATATATTTGTCTCTATATATGAAATATTTCAATATTTCAAATCAAACATAAAGTGCATGCTTATCCTGCTACTTATTCTCTTACAGTGCTGCATGACTATTAAACAATGAGGTGATAAGACAAAAACGACTGCGATAATTTTCAAGGAGGATAATGATTGGATAATAAGATACGAATTCTTGAACGTCAATATTCAAAATCACTACTTAGTAGAATAGTACTGTGAAAGATGGGATCTGGAAAGCGTTCGTGCAAGTGTTATGGTGGAAAGGGTTAACTCTCCTTTGTATTAAAACACTCAGTTACTAGTAGCTTAACAATCACGAATAAAAAAGAAATTCCATTCGTAATTTATCTATTATTGCTGTCAGAAAGAAAGAGATGTAGTCTCTATATATAAAAGAGAGTCGTGTTAGTTACACTATTTATAACTCAAGAACGGCTGTACCGATTTGGCTGAGCAAGAAGCTTAGAGCTAGGAGATAGGATACTGTTTATCCCGTTCGACAGCGTTCCTGTGTGAGAATGCACGTTTTTGCACGTTTTCGCACGTTTTCGCGTGATTTCGCATGTTAGCGGTCATTGTTGCCTGTTGTAACCCATTGTTGTAACGCCGCGCTGATAACAGAAGGCGATAATGATAGCCGTCTTTCGTTCGCCGTTATATCTATATATAGTCGTGTTAGTTACACTATTTATAACTCAAGAACGGCTGTACCGATTTGGTGAGCAGGAAGCTTAGAGCCAGGGGACGGACATAAGATACTGTTAATCCCGTTCGACAGCGTTCCTGTGTGAGAACGCACGTTTTTGAACGTTTTCGCATGATTTCGCATGTTTTCGCGTGATTTCGCAGTTTTCGCGTGATTTCGCGGGTTTTCGCACCTTTTCGAGGGTTTTCGCACGTTTTCATGCGTTTTCGCACGTTTTCACGCGTTTTCGTATGTTTGGGCGGAACGGAGTTCTCTGTTAAGGCGGAACAGAGTTCGCCGGGTCAGCTAGTATATATATATATATATATATATATATATATATATATATATATATATATATATATATACACACACGCCCACGCGCACGCGCACGCGCACGCGCACACGCACACGCACACGCACACACACACACACACTCCGGAGCTGTGAAATTAAAGAGGTAAAAACTTTTTAATTAATACGGGCTCACAATGGTTTGAAATTATGTTATAACCTATGATATTATCCATTTTATTATACCGGGCGCAGATTGCACTTCTTGTTATAATACGTCACAGAGTTTTCAACTGCTTTTCTTGACTAAATAAAAAAAATTATATTTCATTCCTTTTCATTGCAATCAGGATTCAATTTTATACCTAAAATTAGTATCATTTTGATAAGGTAACATTATCAATATGAACTATGTAAGATCTTGTTTCGTTTTTAGGCCATGGGTATGTAATGGGTTGATTTATGATGCGTCACTATTGACTGATGTCAGAGTGCGCAGGTGTCAGGTGCGCAGATGATTTTCTCCCCCATACGTCACATACAGTTTTTGACTAAATAAATAAATAAAGTGTATATGTATGGTTTCTTTGTCATTGAAGCGGCCTGCATGCTAAGTTAGGGTACTGGAGATGCCGAATCTCTCCTTTCGTGTTATTATTTAGTTTCAGATATATGGATAAGGAAGTTACGAGTGTTCCTGTCAGCAAAGTACATGTTTTATAGAATAGCAGGCTGTAGTGTGTGAAACGAAAACTATTTCCATGTCATGGTTTTGTAATTGTATACTACGTTTGCATTGTAGTATTTCTTCTTTGACACATTTTCACCTACGTGCTATGTTTGTACACCTACGTACTCCTTAGAAGTATGTATGTTCTTCTTTTCTACTACATTCTATTTCAATGCATATTAGAATAGAAGGTACGTCAGTAAAATTTTGTGGGTAAAATTCTATGATTTAGTTAACGTGATTTTAAAATGTATCGGTAAAATAGTGATTCGCTAAGCTCCCAAACTCGCTAAAAGCTCCCAAACTCTGAAATATATTTATTGTAGGGATGAAATCTTCTTGAACGAGTGTTTTGGGAGGAAGTTTAGTTGTCGGCCGTATGTTATAGACTTGTGGACCTGAAAAGTACACCAGTGTTCGCTAGGTTCTTGTCAAATTCAATTACTTCAATTCTCCGTAAATTAAAAATTGTGTGCTAGATGGGAAATCATCTTAGTATGAACGTGGTAGACTTGTGTCCGGGGAACAATCCAGGATTGGCAAGACATGGAGAAGTGAATCCATCATTCCTCCAAAGTGCACATAATTTAATGAATGTTGATTTAATGTGAGCGACAATTGATGTAAAGAGTATTAATCGTAGATGGACTGAATCTTATCAATCTGGAATGGTTCACAGTTTTCATTTGACATGATATGAAACTTGGCATCAAAAACCTCGTAAAATATGGTGTTTGCTAGAATTACACAGCAGACCATTAACTAAATTACAGAGCACAGCATTAACTAAATTTGAGGAATAATATAAATCGATAAATTGGATTAATACTCCAATAAATGTATTTTTTGTATTCCATCATTATAAACGTGCATTTTCGTTACAAGAAGTTGTTCATAAAAGGACATCTTACGGTACACATTATGACGTATTTGTCGTTTAGGACACGCACAATCGTTACGTTATCAGCCAATCGCAACAAGAGAATCGTGGGAAAATAGCGGTAAACGAGACAGCTGACAACATTTTTCGCACAGTTGTCAATGTGACAACTGTGCGAAAAATGTTGTGACGTCACACAGAAGTTGTTTACCGAATTAACTTTTTTCTCTTCTAAATTTATTATTCTGTTATACAAATAAATAGCGTATGCAACTTGTTTATAATGTTACTTTAAAACTTGTGAAACTCATTTATAATGTTGTTTAAAAATTGCCTTCATACAATTTTGAAAGCTCGCTCCCAACGTCACTTGTTTTCAAACCGTACTCATACAATAAAGCTTGGTATTATAAACTAGTTGCATAAACTACTATTTTATTTTTAGGGAAGTTTCATCTAATTTTCTCTGATAATTGGGAAATTACGGGCAAAATTAGTAATGAATGGGAATACGTAAACAATAAAATTTATGACAACAGAAATGACTATAATCTATGAAAACTTCACCCCGATTTCTTCAACCTATGAGATAATACAGATGTGTAAAAACGATCATTCCAATTCTGCCATGGAATGAACTTCAAATCTATTGTTTATGCCTTTTTTTAATTTATTGTTTTCCTTTTGATCATATATACTACATAGTTCAATTTACATTTAACTCTATATATGTTTGTTGGCATATTAACTGAACTAAAATTAAATTTACAACTAGCATTGCGTGTTGAGAAAAGCAAATGATCACCTCTAATTAGAGTCTATTTTGGAAAAATTCCTTAGGAACATGTGGAAAAGATACTTTTTTTTTTTCTTGTAATAGATTGGGATGCTGGCTAGGTTGAATCCGGTTAAATTTGGTATCTGCATTAGGTTGGTAGATATGATGTGCTGGGTTGTGAGTTGGAGATTGAATTCTGTATGGAGCTGTGTATTAGATTTGAATTATGTTGCGCTGGTAATTGTCCTTAGGAATTGATTTTCCATAACTTGGGTTTTGTTAACGTTGATCTTCCTGCATTTAGTCATGGGCATGCGCACAGTAAGAGGGCTCTAACTATTATTTTGTAAATTGGGAGTGCTGTGTCATATGATAAATGCCTGTTTCTATTGATGATTGGTTTTATTTTAGTAGTTTGTTTTTAGCCTATATTACTTTATTGTCAATGTGATATTTTCAGTTTAGTTTGGTGTCATTTATGGGACCTAAGTATTTTATTGGCTTTTTTGATGGGTAACTATTTACATCTTATTAACATATTGTTGACGTCTATTTTTTCTATTTTCTTTAGTGTTTTATCTAGAAGGCCTTAGTGTTCGAAAAGAAAGAACCGCGCTAGTTGTCGTGAAAAATGTGGGAAGTACGTAAAAGCATGACAAATACGTCCATAGTTAAAAGTCATAGTTACAAGTTAGGAACAAACATACGATTGAGTGTGAAAGTTCTTTAAAAAGTAATATTGATTTAAATCTGTAGATTTTCGAAATTGTAGTAGAGATATTTAAGCGATGGGTTGGAACTTAAGTTGTCGTTCAATCGAAATACTAATACATCGACAAATGAACAATGCATTGCTTGCACGTTCGTTGAGCATTGTCCGACACACGAAATTGCACTGTGTGGATGCGCGAGCGTGGCATCTTGGTAACCTTCCCGGACTCGGCGGGGCGTCGGAAGAATCGGGCCACAGGCAGGCGCGGGCGGCGGGGAGGACGGAGCGGGAGGGGAAAGTAGCGAGTGGGGAGGGGGAGGGGCGGCGAGTGGCGAGAGCGGGCGGGGCCCCGCGGGACCCATAGCCAGAGAGGTAATCGCCTCGCCTCTGGTGAGCGGAGCGCCGAGCGCCGAATGCGCGTCATGATGCAATAATAAAAGAACAGGGGTGTCTCGCACGGAGCTGTCCGCTCGCGCCCGATCTTCCGCGCGCGCGTGTCGTTCCTCGGCCGCCTCAGCCACCCTCTCCTTCCTATTCGTTACCCGTTTCGCCAACGAAGCTGGTTGATTGATAAGTGATTCCAAGCCTTCAACTGCTAAGGTCATTAATCCCGTAAGTGTGTTGCATGTGTTTTCCTCGAGCGGTGGCGGTAATTTTCCCCCGCTGGATAGTGAGATCCGGCGCCCACCTACCACGGCTAATGGGATTTTCCCCAAACAAAGATCTCCCACTCGTGGGGTACAGCCCCAGCCGGGACAAGCTCTATGCTCCCGACCGGTCTCTCGGTATGAGGTAGGGTAGCGCATGTAAGTGTAAGTGCAAGTGCAAGTGTATGTTAGAAGGGGTGGGGATAGTACATGCAAGAGGAAAGAAAGATCGAAATGGCGATGAAGACGGACATGACAGTGGCGGAGGCGGGTGCGAGAGGCAGTGGTGGTGGTCAGTGGCGGTCGCGTGATAGTTGTGGTAGTGATTACGGGCCCGTCAACTTCTAAGGTCATTAGTCTCGTAAGTGTAACACGTGTATTTTCCTCCAGAGGTAGCGGTGATTGACCTCCAGAGGTAGCGATGAGGATGGTGAGATCCGGCGTCGACCTACCGTCGGCTAATGGAGTTTCCTCCTACCAGGTATCTCCCACCAGCGGGGCACCGCCCCAGCCGGGACAAGCTCGTGAGCGGCCTCTCGGCGTGTGAGATAGGTGCGTGGAAGTGGAAGTGTGTGTAAGGGGTGAGGATAGGAAAAGGAAGAGGAAACAAAGATCGCGCGCGGCCCGCGGCCCGTTTATAATGGTACTGCTCCGGCACCCGCCTGGTATTGATCTGAGAAACCACAGAAAACTAACGATCAGAGCAACCGGTCTCTAGAATTCTTCTCTAGACAGTGACTGAACTCGACCTAGCTGACAAGCTAGTCGAAAATGCTGCAACCGTCGGAACACGAACCTAGTACTTCCGGTCACTCACTGCAGTGACAAACGATCGATTGTTTCGCTGCGTCAAAAATCTAAAACATTTGGATATTTATCACGTCTCTCAATTTTATTAACCAGAGGCGCCAGCAGGATTCTTCTTTCTGAGGAGGGGGTGGTTACAGGTATAGTGTCCAGCAAATTTTATGATTTCTTATAAAGACTTTTTAATTTCTGCTGAATATAAAATGTATTTTAATTTGTTGACTTAATTTGTGTATATTTAACGGAGGCTAAAACTCCCTTCCTTGTATGCTTATCGCTTATTAAACCTTTCAAGAACGTTGCGAAATACATCAGGAACACTGCGTTTCGTTCACATTTGGTCAGTTATGATGTTAAATTAAATTGAATGATCTGAGGGTATGATGATAGCTAAGATGACACTCGTGAAAAAGAAATTGATTTGGAGTGATCCATTGCAAGAAATGTTCTACATCCTTATAGAGGTGTGGGTAGAAGAAGTCGAGGGTGACGTGGAGACTTGCCTTTGACCTTTTAAGACAGAACATTTTTGAACTTTGAATGAATTTGTCAATCCAGAAAATTAATTACGAAATTACTCTACTAATTGTCTAATTTTCTCATTCCCATGCATACATCCAGGCATAAAAAAGAGTATTCCTTGACAGTTACAATGTTACTGATCTCTTCTCTGTGTTGTCTCATTCCATTTCTCGAAGGAGAATCTAGAGGACTGTCACAAATATCGTTACCACCTCAATAGTTCAATTGACAGAAAAATATTTTCCTTACTTCCAATAAAACAACAATATGAAAACGGTATATAGTATATTTGTTTTGAACAAACCTTGCGAAATTTTAGAAGAAAAAGTGTATTATGACACATCGAAACAAGCGAAGAAAAGCATATTAAACACTCAAAATTATTTATTATTCCTGTATTTCCCACCCATTCGGTAAACAAAAACAGAATATATCACCGGAGCGTTTTCCAATTTTGTTGAGGACATTACTGTTAAAGTGTTTGCATGTGTAAAATGTCTAAAGTAAGCAACTTACCACATTACGTCCCCACAACCATTTATACATCGCACCCTTACTACGAAAGTGGCACAACTCAAAACTCTTCATTTTTTAGTTGTTACTAGTTAACTGTTGTTACAGTTAAAAACTATCTGTGACGTGTTATGGGAAGAAGTGAATTCTGTGCACGTTTTCAAAATTCTGTGTTCCCTACCCTAAGCCGTATACTACTTAAATTTTTAATACAGAAAGAAAATGAGCGTTTTTTGCAAGGATTGTTAACAAAAATATTCGCTCAAATGTAATAAAATCTATTTTCAAGGGTAAATCAATTCTAAATTTGGGCTCTTTTCCCTCATAATGTCCTTCGTCAAGGAATAATACTTCCTGCAGCGACGTCATGGAGAACCATAATTTGAATAACTATATTTCCCACTGAATTCTAGAAGACGTGTACAGATAATGAAGTTACATTTACGTCCAGTAGCAAAACAAGGAGCCATCTCAGCATACTTGATCTCACATACTTGATCAGTCATCAAAAGTGTATTTTTGTATCACTTCAATATATAGCAGGTAGAGAGCGGTTGTGCCGCTGTACTTGTTTGAAGTAGGAATGTGCTCATAACTACTTATAGCGTAGTACTGATAGTTGAGCAGTGAATTCCACAGCGAACGGGACGTTGTTAAGAAGTGCAAAACTATGTAATTTGGAACTGTGTTTTGGAATTGGATTTAAATTACAAAAATCAATGATATCTCTCTTTGTGTCACTTTAGATGATCAAGGTAAGCGAAAAGCAGTTAAATAATTTGGATTATGCCAGTTTTGAAGAATCAGATCAGGGAAATTGGAGTTACGTCAGTTTTAATGAATAAACAGAAATGTTCCATTTCTGGGCTTCGGCCATAAAAAGTTCATTATTTTCTAATTGAACCATTGTTAGCCTTCCCAAGTAAACACGAATGCTGTTGATTGCAGTGTGAATTGCATTACTAGGGATGATGTATTTTTGATATTTTAAGTTGCGTCACTTTAGAAGAACTATTTTCTAAGTTTCTCAGGTGTGTCAGTTTTGAAGGAGTAGATTAGGATATTTTGAGTTGGGTCACTTTTTAATAATATACATTTCCTTTTCTGTTCCCTTTTCATGCAGAATACTGATATTGTCATCAGGGTGTTCCTCTGTCATATTGCACAATAATACAGAGGATGGACATTCTGCTAACATGGAATGTATTGAAGGAAAAGAAGACCATGAAACAAATCCAAGTGATGAGGTAGCAAAGTAAGACCATAGTAAAGTACTTAATGAGCTATATTGTCATAAGAATGCATCATATATAGTGAAATCGTGTAAAGAAATAAGATCAATTGTTGCTACTACCAGTTCTGAAGGAGATAGAAGTGACATTCATGCTTTTGCATTTAGTAGGTTGGATAGTCCTATCCGTATGCGACTTTATTCGAAATAAATCCTTACCAATAAGGATAAACTGAACATCAAAAGTGACATACTACGTATACGCTTCATTCTAGAAAAGTTTCAGACCTCTAAATAATCAACGGCTATAGTATGTCGGATCAAGACACTAAAAGTGACATAACTAAAACAAAGGGCTGTTGTTTGGGGTTAATGCTAGATATAACTAAAACACTATATGATCCTGGTTTTATATCTATTCTCATTAGTGCAGATGAATTTGTTTGTCTTATGCAGATGAATGTGTTTCATTATTGCCACAAACATTTTTCAAAATTTATGGAAAACCTGACATTTTGAGTTGTCACGTTTGTAGCAAGTGTGCGATATATACAGGTGTCTCACCAACTATGGGCCACCTCCGCAACTTAAAATGGGATCACGATATTCAAATAGTTTTCGCTCATCATGCGGAATCATGGGGCAAATAATATTCCGCAGAAATATTCGTTGAAATATTTTTAGTTTTCAAAAATGTAATCATCTTTGATTTTTAAATAGAACTCTTGAAGTTTACTCCCTAGCAAGGGATATATCATAAAAGAGGAATACTATGATCTGTTACAGTTGTTAATATTTTGATGGTAATATGAGTATAAAATTATATTTTTGATGTGAAATAAACACAATATTTCCAATATTTCCTTTAGTAGCCCTTGCCACTGAGGCCATTGGGGAAGGTGACTTTCGCGGGGCCGTGGCTGCTACGGGGAGAGGGGAGACTAAGAGGGATGGCTGTGAGGAATAGTCTCCCTCTCCCTGTAAGCCTTGACCACCGTTCGTAAAAGTGACAGATTCAGGGGAAATATTGTCCTTTAATTTAAAACTCCATGGCAGAAACTATAATTTATACTCAAATTACTGTAAAAATAGTAATAAATGATACACTTTTGTTCCTCTTTTTTAAGATCTATTACTTGTGTGAAAAATATATAAGTCTATTTAAAAATCAGAGATGATTAAGTTTCTCGAAAACTAAACATATTTCAATCAGTATTGCTACGGCATTTTACCTTTCCCATGATTCCGCTTTATTAAGCGAAAACAGCTTTTCGATATCGTGAAATTTTTTAGAAGTTATTGGGTGGCCCAGAGCTGGTGGGACACCTGGTATACTTGAACACATTGAATTGAACAAATGATCGACACTATCTTTTATCCTTTTTTTTAGTAATACTCTTACTTCCACTGTTAATAAATACTTCGTGTAGTTAATATAATGCGTACACTGTGCTCGGAGGCCAGGACTGCTCCTGCCTCCGTTTGCATTGCTATGCGGGGCAACTGGGACCACGATTTGAGAAGTCAGCTAAGAGCAACTGCGCGACGCACACTGGTTCTATCGGGCCTAAAACGTGGTCATAGTTGCAAATGCCAGTGGATTTGCGTAAAAATGGGTACCAATGAGTTTTGAGGTCGCTGAATTTGAATATCATAAATAAATTTCAAAATTCAAAATGGCGGATCTACTCATTTAAGAACAAACGAAAATGCATAAAAAATATACGTATGTATATTGGGATCTCCTTTCTGAAGATCACTGATTTCGAAAATCATAATGAAATTTCAAAATTCAAAATGGCGGTTTGGAAATGACTGACTAAAAAAAATAATGATATATGTAGAAATATGAATACAATAGTTCTCGCAGTCGCGGGTTAATGTTGATATCACTCCAAAAATTTGTATCAGTAATTTTCTTATTGAATGTAATTATAAGAAGGAGAATTCGAAAAAATACAACGAAAATAATTCCGTGTCAAAAACTCGAAGACACCTGCAGGATATCGAGTGTTAAATCGTACTATTTAGCATTGCAGTAAAGAGGCTATAAAACAAAAAAATGCTGGTATGTGTAGCTAATTGTATTTTATTCTGATTAAGGGCAGGGATAAATAAAAAATGATTGAGGCAGGAATACGCAGGACAAAAAATAAAATCCACGTGACTAACATTGTTGCGCTCCAAAGGTTTGAGTTCAACCGTATTATATATAAAAATATTAGATACTATTTCTTTAAAGTATACCTAACTTGAATAGTCTTCTGTTCGGGAATACAAAAAGAATCTACAAAAAATGTAAACACTTTTTTTAATTTCGCAAATATTGTCGACAATAATCAATGAATTCCAGTGTTTCAAGCAACGGTAACTTTACGAGACCGTGAAGACGACAAAAATGATTAAAATAACGTTCGGGAGCTGAAGTAGTGTGCTCCAATGTCTTCCAAACGAGATTTGCTACGACAAAATTCCGAACGCGCACTTTGAATTTTGTCATTATGGCCAAGTTTTTGGCCCGATTCAACCAGTATGCGACGGGGTGGGCGCTGAGAGCCGGGCCAAAGCGGCATCACACGCACTGTTACCGTCCTCGCCATCTTCGTGAAAGCAGAAGGCGATGCATACATTCTTCACACAAAATTACTCCTTTAAAGAAGAAAAAATTGAAAGAAATGAAGTATAGTAAGAACTGATTAAATTTTGTGGTTTATCGGGCTTAAATATTCACAAAGAACCTTCAGTTAATAATACCACCGCGATTAACCATAACCTTAACCATGTATCATTTAGTTTACCGTGGAACCCGATTACCATAAACAATATTAAATTAAGCCAGTTTTATGATTGAAAAATCGAATTTGGTTCTCCTCGCGCTGCATTATCGTTCTGAAATTTTCCGATAAATAGTCTTTGCCCGTGGGCAAGCGCCACCGTCTTTCGGTGCGTAGTATTCACTAAGTGTTTGATTCATGTTCTTTTCTTCTTCATTCTCTTTTGTGAAATGGTAGAACGTAGTAGGAGAGCTCTAAACGTCTTCACTAAGGAAAAAGAGCTAGTTGAGCTTGCGGAAAAGTATTTCTCTTAATTGAAAGAAAAAAACACGGACGGAAGCACACAAGGCAGAAGATGGAAGCGTGATATGCCCGCGCAGAAGAATTTATTGCGAGCTGGGTCTCGCAATTTCGCTTGTAGGAAGCCGTAAAGGGTGCCTGACATAACGTCAAAAGGTGCCAAGAATTTGCAAGGAAAGAAGGGAGAAAGTAACTACCGGTGAGCTGTTTAATTTCAATTCAGGGAAGCTGGATATCAATGTGGTTTGGTCACGTTAACAAATTCGATAGAACTTTATGGGATTGACGTTTGTTTAGGTGGGGAATCTCCAACAAAGTGAAGGTGTTCCATATTCAAAAGAAGATGCAGTACCTTCTTGACCGGGAGGGTTCAAAGATTTATCAATCCTTGCGACTCAGATGAGTTAACTAGATGTAAATAATCGGATCGGAGTCGGAGTTCGAATCATTGACGGGCAAATTTTGTTTTTTTTACAATTTTTGCTCGAATAATGCAAAGTGCACTTATAAACATAGTGACAGTCCGATTTTTATTAAAATCACCAAAACATTGAAAAGTTTAATCTTCAAAAATTGCAAGAATTTTCCAAGAGATGGCTGAAGAATTAGAATGCAGGTGACAATTTAATATTACATACCCGTTTCAAATAATACGAGAAAGTGTACCCTGTTGTGGAACAATAGTTTTAGTAAGTTTCCTCAATTTCTTATAAATCACATTAATTTTAATTTCCTAACGCTCCAAAAAGTCTTTCTAGCCTTGTGTAGCTGTGCCACGCAAAATGTAATTAATGAACGTTCGTCACTTTTGATTATCTCTCCGGAATATGCAAATTAATACATTAACTATTGGCACATTTATTTCATTTGTAAATCTATCAAAATGTTAATAAAATAGGGACAAAAACGTTTATGATATTAGAAAGATAGATACAAACTTATCTCGTTTTCTAATATCTACATTCAGTTCTTAGTGAATGAAATGAGCAACATTCCCAATTTTCATTCTCGTGAGCTAATGGGTGCACACGGCATCCCGCGTACTCCCTCCGAAGAAGGATTAATGAAGGATTGAACGTTACGAGGCAGTGCGGATGCCAGTGGTCAGAGATTATGGCGCTGAGAGATTAAACTCGAGGAAAGCGTTGTTTCGTCCTCAGCTCGTCGTGCACGGAAGGGTGCCTGCCATTCTTCGCGTGGCTGTTTCACCGTATGAGTGACGGTGGTCATGCATGCTCTAGTGCATTTATGAATACTTGTGAAATGACAACGTTAATAATCTGCAAAAATGTTGATGAAAAATGAGGAAATGAATGTGGAGAAACATTATTTCGAAATATGTAAGATCCAATCTATCTATGAGACCTAGAATGCGTTCAACCCACCATTATCAATTATTCTTTTATTAAGATAAAGAGTGTGTATTACAAGCCGGCGACGTGGTAATTTCGGTCCTTCTAGGCGCTCGCTACACGTGCAGCTTCCCCCTGCAAACAAGCAAACCACGTTCATTGCTCACAGCGACCGCCTGCACGACTAGCGACCCTGCTTACCCTATTAACGCCCCTCCACTCACTAATCACTCAGCTGCACCCCGGCGTCATTGGACATCGATCAGTGTTGCTTCATTAATCTTGTCACCGACCCAAAAATTGTCATTAGGAGAAATGAGACGGCTTTCGTGTTTATTACGACTCATGAACTTCTCACGATTATTTATCATAATAGTACACTAATAATAAAAGGCGATATAATAATGATAACATTACCACTTCTTTGTTTGTCATTTTTAATTTTGTTAGAATCAGATTCTTAACTTTACTGTAATATATACTAGTCTTTCTACAACATAGCATACACTTTCACCTATTATTTGTAACGGTTGTACTAAGTCAGTATCGGTTCGTGGCTTCAAGAACTGGGCGTAACAAAATTATGCAATAGCAAAAATCTCATGTAGAACAAATAAGAGCAACAATTATCTTACGCAATGTTTTTTCGTCGCCTTTTTTAATGTTATTATGAAAATGAAATTGAAAAAATAGATTGACCATCCTGAAAGCTGAACCTCCATTTTACGTATTAATAGTACTCAATATTACCACCAACTTTACCGTCACTACGACATGGACTCTTTGTTATACATACAAACAAGAAAGGGATTATTTGCACTCTAAAGCTCTTGAAATTATGTCAAATTATTTTGGTTCACAAAGATGCGTTAAGTTATAAAATAGTCTGTGGGTAAATGTTCTTGATTTGCGAGACGTTCCAAGTAATACTTGTCACTTTTAAAAAGTTAAAAATTTTAATTAAAGCGGCGCCAATGTCTTAAGATTTAGCACATTAGATGAAGTTCAAGCAAAACTTTGAAACTTTGTTCAAAAAAATTTTGCTTCTTTATTTTTGGAAAATGTTTTTGTCAAATTTGTCCCTATTTGACTTAATATTAAACAAAACGAATATTTTGAATTAAGTACTACATAAAATAATTTAAATATCCAATGCTGAAGAATAGATTACATTAAAAAAGAAATCTCTCGCTTCAGTTTTGTAGGTGTAAGAGAGGTTCGAAAAAATTAAACTTTTGCCAGTTTCTAAGTTTTAGAGGTTTTAATGAAAATCAGGCCTATATAATATTCCTAATCGCACTTTGCTCTATCCGAACAACAACTCAAAAACGTTTGGGGATATTTTTGAGAAAATTTGGAAAATGTCCTTTAGGATTCATGTGAATTAGGTACCACTAAAAATTAAATGATACATTTCGAATTCGCAGGGCCTTGAGTTCCGATAGATCAATGGAGAATACTGGTTTGGGGGGAAACAAGTGAGAAGCCCTACTAGGTAACTTCGAACACCGAAGACAGTTCGCATTTCCTTTTCTCCCCGAGCCAGAATGTGCTAACATTAACTTGTTTAATACAACGTTGCAATTGACAGGTTTATGGACAATTTTCTTCACAACTGAATGACATAGTAATTATTAACATGGTACACTTAAGAACGTGTATTTAACGTGTTAGGTGTATTTCAACAAGTATGGAAAGCGTGTAAAGCCCATTGCTTGTTCGTGTGTTGTCTGTTAAACTTCGATCAACATCATGCAGTTTCTATGTGAACTGCCGTTAGCGATTTCGATTTTCAGCGATGTACATGCGCCAGGAAAGTCTCATTGGCATGGCATCTTGCTGTGTGCAACAGACACAATGTATTAGTAAGAGCTGTGAAAACGTAAATTGTGTACTCGCCACAATCATAATAGATGCTAGAAGTGTCGCCTTCACTTGTTTCCCAGTGATCTGGTTTCTACCAACATAAATGCAGTTTTTAATTGGAGGCCCTGATTCGGTTCACTGCGGAGAGACTTTCCTGGCGCGCTGTGTTTTGAAATGATCACAGGAAGAAAAAACGAACTTCTTGAGGCGATGACGGAGCCCCCAATATACGGAACATTCAATGAACTGAAGTCTGAAGCAGTATGAGTGGAACACCGCCACCTCCGTCTATAACATCCACTACACGCTCGGGACTAATGACCAAAATATCCGACGCGCCCGGAAACACGAAATCCTCTCTCAGTCCCATTCACGCAGATGGCTGGGCGCGCGCAAACGCCGCGGCGGCGTTGCGCAGTGCCAAGGCGCGCCGGTCCCTGCCCCCTCCCGCCCCGTGCACCCCGCACCCGCGCGGTTATAGCGAATGCATGAGCGCAGGGGGAGCGCCGCCGATACCGCACATAACGGCCTGCGCCATGCGAACTGATGGCCAACTAATAGCGCGGGCGCGTCGCGTCAGCGCCCGCCCGCCCGGCCGCTACGTCACACGCCGCCTCCCCCCCGGCGACGGCGTGTCGCCCGCGGCCCTCGCCCCGCGCGTTTTTAATCGCGACCGCGCCCGCTCGCTCGCTGGCGCGCGCGTGAATAAATAAACGCCCTGCCGCCGTCGCGCCGCGCGTTGTCGAAGCCGTTCCCTGTCAATGAGGACGCGTCGCCCGCGCCGGCGGGCCACCCGGATATGCTTTATGTCGGGTGTTATCGCGAAATCCAACAGGTCGATCCGCTCTGGGAGGCGGCTGCGCCAGCCGTTCTCTAGTTGGGCACGCTGAATTCCACGAGTTTCGCTGGAATGGGAATGTATGTGCAGTTTCGTAATAGGCAGATTTTTCATAGTTTTTTGTTGAATATTTGGGAGAAACAATGAAATTCAACAGCGTGTTTGAGCAAAAGTATACTGAGAAAAATACTTTTCAGAACAACCTGAACGAAAATCGCTCGTCCGTGAATGCTGGTTAATGCTTTATGCAGTGACCTGCCGCTTGTGCGACCTATCGTTCCTTCAAATCTCTTAATTACTTTACCGACAGTATTACTCTCCAAAGGATAATTTTATCTTCATTTCAAATCATTTTATCTTCATAGTTCTTTGAAGATTCTTTTTTTCAGTTGTTTACCACTAGGAACTACTTTGTATCCTCAAGTCCATTGACGTCGAGACAGCGAGACCCAATCTTGCGGTAGTGGCAACGGCCACCGTTGGCATCCTTGACCGTCGTCGAGATCAGTTGTTCTGAAGAGTAGAAGCAAAAGTAGAAAGCCGCTCGCGAACCGCCGCTTGTAGGTGCAAAGTTGCTCACAAATTGTTTACTTAGGTGAAGGACGCTACCCCATAACGAAGAATGGGGTGATCAAATTCCCTCTGCGTGTGATCGCTTGCCTAACATTATTATTTATCTTACGGCAAGCACACATTGCTCAGAATACAACAAATACATTCCAAAAACTACAGATCAGAATAAAAAACTATACATCACAACAATCAAACAGTCTTCAAAAGAGTACAATAAAAGGTTAGTCCCTAGAGTGGCACATCGTTTCTGAATCCGTTCAACCGCCGCGTGGTGTCAGACGTAGGAAATCCGCCGGATCCCCGCCTAACGGTTACCCCCTATGATCACCTACAATATCTCTTTCCAATTCTATTCACATCCCATAAATACATTCAGAACCTATGAGGCCAGTAGAAGGATCACGCGTATCTTACAGGTAATTAAATTTTTGGAAAGTCGATGTTGCAACAAAATTAAATCTCCCTACACTACTACGACCGTACTGTTAATTTAATAATGCGGCTTAGTTTACTGCATTTTTGTAGACATTTGTAAAAGCTTTCATATCTGTTCATTATTGTGAATCTGTGATGTTGTTTCTATTAGTTTGCCAATAAAGACAACAGGCTGAAGATACTAACTACCATCACAAAATGGGTAAGATTCAGAGGTGTCACAATGTATAATAGGATTGCACACGCATCCTGAGCTGAAATTAAAAAAAAAATGCATCCATTGGTCCCTGCATCCGAAAAGCAAAATCGGATTAGTGCTCCGGTGAGGGAGATACTTGGAGGTGACATTGCCTGGCAAGCCGACGTGTAGGTCGGTTTTTAATCTGAAGATCGAGTGGGGGAGGAGAACTGTAGGAACGGGAGTAGTGACCGTAGAAGTTGACGTGCCCGGAAACATCAACCACAAGAAAGATTGAATAATCGAAGTTATCTAATTATAAGTACCACTACACGAAGGGTCCAGTTATGTTCTTGCATTCATCAGTTTTCCTTTAGCAAGGCCAACACTTGTGGTCTGAAGCAGCAACGACATTTTCTCTGTTCGAGATCTTCCACGTGGCAACGATCTCTCTTAGGGGAATGGGAAAAATGTTGACTGGGAGTTGAAAAACAAAAGTCAACCTGTCGAAGTGTGGTCAGCTTGATAATACTGTGAATGTGGTGAAATTCAAACTGACCAACTTCTTTGGAAACATTGCTGTACATCAATGAGCACTCTGATGAACGTTTTACCTTAAGTCAAACATGTAGATGTTTAAAGAATAGTATATATACACGTAGATATACAAATAGTATTTTAATATAATTATGTAGTTGTATCTGAAATTAGTTCGTACTGTTTGTACTATTACTGCTTATTGCTATTTGTACAATTATTACTATTATTGTAATTTTGTTTTTGATGCGCTAAGACCGACAAAAAAATTAAATATACTATTACTATTTATTTGAAAATTTATTTTACAGTTGTATATGGCTTAGTATATTTGTTTTCTGTGTCTGTAATCACCTGCCTGAAACAAACGGGCTCCAAAAACCATCAACAGTCTTAAGAATAACTCAACATGACACAAGAAAAAGCAATTTGTTCAAAACAATATGTTATACACTTCATAATTCTTAAAGGCAATCGTCTAGAACAAAACAGAGAAATCATTAATAAGCTATTCTTCACTTTCATTTCTCATGTATACGATTGTTTTACGTTGAAATGTATTGTTTGTTGCTTTGACTTGAGCACTTCGTACAGCGTCGTCTGGGTAACCAAGGAAGTTTGAATCACCCTTCACTGAGTATGATGAAAGCTGAAGCTTAGCTCGCAGAATTTTTATGTTCTTGAACACATTCATGTGCGCAAAACATTTACTTCCAAAATTGAAAAGTAGTGGTGCTACAGAATGGCACAGACTTTCTCGTAGTAGAGCTTTCTAATTTCCTTGGTAAGGGCTAGCTTTACGGTCTTGCTCCATCCTCTTGCCGGCTGCCATCTATCGCCACCCTTAATATATTTTTGAGGTTTTCTCAATTTTTGGGTTTCGTAATGGTTAATTCGAAATTCTACGTTTATAATATTAAAGACGAGTAAAATCTCGTCCTCTATGGCAATATTCGTTGATAAATTTGGAGACGCATTTGAGAAAATAACGTGTTAGCTTTACTGTAAATGCGAAATTTGAAGCTCTTTTTCAGAGCAATCTGCCGATGCCACCTTCATAGGTGTAGTATTATTTTTACCGTTAACACAGTATGATTTATCCTAAATAAACTAATTACTCGGACAGAAATTCTCTATTTTTCTTGCCCTATTCGTGATACATACCAATAAGAAAGGAGATTACGAAGCAATATGCATAGAAAAAGGCAGCAGTATATAAAACTACTTGAAGTTACCGCTAAATAAAGCGAGCGGTCTCTTGGCAATTTTTGCGCACCTCTTTTGCATTTAAGAAAACAACGTACATTTTGGGGTGCATTTTGAATCTGATGAAGCAGCAGTTTTTGATTTTTGACCACTCAAAAACATTCGTGATACTTTTGAGGAAAAAACACTTCAGTGATTCAAAACTTTTTTGGCACATGTAAAGACACATATTTCTTTTTTTATTTTTATATAATAGTAGCAACCATGATATTTTTTTAACATTTGGTCAGTAAACAATTGCAGTTTTTCTCAGAGAACTCGCTTATTTGGAATTTAAGTCATTATGCCGATAAACCAACCAAATAACGAAACGAATCTGTTATTTGTTTTATCGACCGTGTGTCATTCAATACTTTCCGTAATACCTTCTTATAAGAAGAAAATCATATAAACAGGAAGAAACATTTCTAGGAATAAGTGAATTCACACACAATCTTTAGCTACAACTTATTTGTGTCGATACTTTTGAACGGATGGCAGTAAAAACCTTAACGGATGTCGAGTGTTAAGAGTGAGTTTTCGTTCCCCTATTTGGTTGCGTTATGTCGATATAACAGTATAGTATTACGAAAAGTTCTTTATTCTTGAAAGACGCCTCCGCTGCGAAGTGCGCGGCGAGCGAAAACCTCCTGTTGGAGGCAGGTGCTCTCCCCGGCGGCGTGCGGCGGGGCCCGAGGCGGCACGGGCACGGCCGCTCTGCAGCCCCTGGCGGAGTTTTAATCAGGGGCGCGCGCCGCCGCCCCCGCTTCCCCTGCCCCCTCCGGCCCCCTTCCTCTCCGCTCCCGCTCCCGCCCGCGCTCCGCGCCGCCTCCGCCGCCGCCGCCGCCGCCATCGCCATCGTCGCCGCCCGCCCCATTACGACGCCGTGAGGGCGCGGATCATCCTCGGCTGGCGGGGGCGGCGCGCCGAGCGCCAATGGCGGAGCGGGACCGGCAGTCAGCTTCGGTTTATTTCCGCCGCCGTCCCTGCCGCCGCCCCTGCCGCCGTCGCCGCCGCGCGCGCCTCCGCCGCTATTGATCGTCTTAGCCCGGCGACGGGGGCGGGGGCGGGGGCGGGGGCGGGGGCGGGGGCGGGGGCGGCGACGGGGACGGGTGCGGGGGCGGGTGCGGGTGCGGGGCTGGGGCGGGGCGGGCGAGCGCGCCGCGAGCGGTCTTCGCAGGAGCTCCTTATTACCCGGCCGCGCCGAAATCCCGGCGCGCGTGCAGGGCCGCGCTGAAGCACCGCACTCCGCGCCGCGGCGGTCGCCCACGCCGGCGGAATGCTTTCCATTGCAACGTTTGCTTACGTTTGGCTAACCCTTTTTCAAGTCTTCAGTGGTTACGACTCGTGCATTTTTGATACATTAGTAAACATTCCAGCATAATATTTGTAGACTTTAACGAAATGAAAAGAAAAAAAAATCTGTAAAAACATATTTTCTTTTGTTTCTGTTTCAAAAGAATAATCGTGCATTTTTTAAAATAAAACACAACAATTCATCGATAATTGGAGTTATTAAGATAAACGACTTGACGAGTAGACAGAAGTGTCTATTTTTCTAATTTCCATTGCACGCAGAAATTGACTGAAATTCACGGAGCTTCCGATCGTGTAAGCGGTGTCTACGGTTTTGTTAGATACCCAGAAACTCGAGTAAAAATACGAAAATCAATGATACAGTTTTGATTTTGATCGAAAAATGCAAATATTGGATTGTGTTATGTCATGTATTCTCATACCACGCCTACGACTGAATAATCGTATATGTCGTAAGCAGTGAAGTATTGAATACACTCAATCAAGGCTGCAAGGAAGAAACCGTTCGTCATTAAACATTTGTTATTCATGTGTTGCGTTATGGAAAAGCAACTTTTTTGTATTCTTGTTATATGAAGAACTCATGGACTGAATATATACATATTCATATATTGATTGATTTTTTCGTGTTTCCGGGCGCCTCAACTGCTTTGGTCATTAGTCCCGTTAGTGCAGTGCATGTTTTTCCTCGGGAGATGGTGGTGATATTCCCCCGCTGGATAGCGAGATCCGGCGCCGACCTACCGTCGGCTAATGGGGTTTCCCCCTAACCAGGACTCTCCCACCAGCGGGGCACCGCCCCAGCTGGGACAAGCTCTAAGCTCCCGACCGGTCTCCCGGAATATGTGGTAGTGTAGTGCATGTTAGTGTAAGTGTGTGTGTATGGGAAGAGGATAGGACAAGGAAGAGGAAGGAAAGATCGCGCGCAGTCCGTTTGTTAGGGTACTACTTCGTCATTTGCCTGGTGTTGATTGGAGAAACCACGGAAAACTACCGATGAGAGCAGCCGGCCTTTAGAATTCTCCTCCAGACAGCGACTGAATTCGACCTAGCTGAAAAGCTAGTGTCGAAAATCCGGCCGCTGTCAGGACTCGAACCTAGGACCTCCCGGTCAGAGGCGCTGCAATGACATCAGTTGATGCACTGAGCTACCGCTTCCGGTACATATACATATATACACTGTACTAGGGTGTATTGACTTGTGAAGACTTTTTCTTCAAATATTTGATTTATAGCAGTATTTTACGGAGAACTTTATTCTTTGCCTTTCAAATAAGTGCTTACTACAATTTCCAAATCCAATTGTGAGATTTTGTTCAGCAGCATTTTTGCTATTGGAAGCTACAAGTAAAGACGATGTACGGTCAGCGATTTTATAATCCCGTTTCTTATTTTTCAATACACGTCCGTTTCATAATACATCGCTCAACCTTTTTTTGCCGGTGTACGTTCTTATTCGTGTGTGTTGAACGATGTTCATTGTTTTTCAAGGAAATAAAAAAAGATCAACCCACCTGAATATGGTAAGTTAAAACTCATAACGGATTGGAATTCTGAATTCGGTACTTTTCTTCTTCAATGCCAATGACACAAAAGAGGTTACATTTAATGATTTATTTTCATTTCGAAAACAATTGTTAGGTTTGACAAAACAGTTTTGGAAGCTATGCGAGAACTGCAGCGCGCCCTTACCCATCAATCGGCATTGGGGGCAGTTCGTGATGTACGCGGTAGCTGGCATTCGTTAACGGTCATACGACAGAAACTACCGATTTTGAAACGAGCAAAGAAGAAATGAGACACCTCATGAAGAACGCAAAAATTAATCTCGATTGGAAACACTTTATTAACGAACTGTTTTGAATTGTCGAGCCAGAAAGGGCAGACTTTATGACTCAAAACCAAGTCATTAAATTGATTCATAAAGTTTCGTTATTTGTTTCAGTAAAAAAGGAACTTCGGTTCAGGATTGGATTTCGGTTCTTGATATCCAAAATGTTTCGTTCTCTTCGCTTTAGGTTTTGAAACAATTTTTCCATATTTTTATTAAGTAATTTCGAAAGTATTCATTATGTTAGATGAGTTCGCTATATTATTGATCGTCAATTACTTTTCTGTCTAGAGCCAAAACCTTAATAATCGTAATATATAAAACTGGATATTTGCGTGCCATGACTGTGTTTGCTCCAGTAAACTCCTCAAAGCGTGGAACAAGTTCAACCAAATTCTTCACGAATACTTTTGAACGATAAAAAGGGGTGTTCGCGATTGAAATTGTTATCTTCAAACTTGTTTTGTTTCAGAAATAAGTTAAATTTGTGTTAATGTAACCCACAATGTCATTACGTATTTAGAGATTGGGAAGTAGCCGTTCAGGCAGGGACTGGCGCTGGTCGGAATCGAAAATGCAGGGCGGGAGTGGTTTGGGCGATAAAGGGGATGTAAGTATAAATACTTCCATTTTACACTACAGATGAAATTCATTCTCTTTCCTGTTTAAACGATGAATGGGCAACTACGAGTTATTTCAGAGATATTAGAATAATTAAACAATACCCAATTGCTTGCTTCTGAAAAATTCAGATATCAGTAACTCTAAGAGTCACTTTTCGACATCTTAATTCAGCGTAATACGTTGGAAGAATTTATGAAAGATTTGTTCTGTCCCGGTTCAAGCAATATATTTAATAAAACAACGATTTAGGTTTTGCTTTCACTCTCACTATTATAACTGTATTTCCCGATTTCGGTTGGATGCTTTGCTTAAAAAGGTTCGGTTAAAAAAATGTATTTGGGCTGCAGTCTGCATTTGAATATCAAGAATAAGTAGTGCGGCGTCCATGTAATGTATATAAGGAGAAATTAGCACGGATGGTTGCGACTAACATTATATAATAATTTCCAAACAAATAAAACTCGTTGCAGCTGACATTCGACCGCGCTGAGAATCCCGGCCAGCCTGTGTGGCAACGCCACGCCAAACAACGCCAGCGGAACGGAAAGGCCTTGTTGGACTTCCTCTCGGACGGTTTTCTCACCATGACTGCACTCACGCAATTTATTTTTGGATTTCTATTTATGTTGGAATGTATCTGGTACTGGCAGGAAGAAGGGACACTAGCTGCATTTGCTACCACCATTTGCTACCAAAACATCTTTGGATTTGTTTTATGGATCTAAAAAAAACGACACAATCGACGGGAGTAATTGATCCACAAGTATTTTACTATATAGATTACAGATAAACTCCGATTACAAATTGTGATGTTTTAAATACAATTAAAACAGAAAATGGTCGTTTTAAGTAGTATCTACAAACAATAAGAATCTTTTTTATTCGTAATCTTAATTACTACTACGGATTTGTGTCGGCAAATTCTTCAATTTTCAAAAAAGAGTGTTTCTTCCGAATAAACTTAATTTTTTTTACATGTGTATTATTTTTAAATGTTTAATATCGTCTGGTGATATATTGTAAGGAAGTTTTCAAGAATTGGGCATGAAGTTTTGATTATGCGTATTTAATCAAAGTCTCTTTGGAAGAATAGCAGTTGAATATAAATATGAATATAAATTATCAAGAACTTGGAAATAACAAATATGCAAAATCCCCATATTATAAGACTCGTTTCATATCTTTCTTTCATTCTAATAACAGTTTTTTAAACGATACTTCGTCCTTGTGTAAAATGTACTTTGGCCGTCTTAAACAATATTTTTTACAAGAGGAAACCCATAAAAAATGATGGGATCAAACACTCATATTTATAATTCATTATAATGAATAGTAGAATACAATTTTATTTCTTTAATACTAAATGTAAGTTTGTTCTCACGTCAAAAAAAAATTCATTAATTATAGCGAAATTATTTTAGGAAGACCCTTAAGATGCAACCAGATGAAGTTTTGGGCTAGTTGGGATTGTTGCCGCGTCTCATGGAAGAATTCAGTTTATTTCCTCTGATATTTGTTAAATTCGTACAGGCACACTGCTTTTTTGGAATCCTACTGCGTGTGTATCGAAAATTAGGTTCACTGTGTTCTCAGAAATCTTTGCATTTTGTGAAGAGTCAACCTACTGCGTTTCTGTTACGTGCTTCTATATTTATATTTATGTTATATATTGAGTTCTGGAGTTCTTGTGCATTGACAAGATCATCATCATTCAATACCAAAAAAGAGTAGTGTTAAAAGGCTTTACGAAATCTTCCAAGTAAACTGTCGGAGATCGGCAAAAATGTGGTGACACTTCTGAACAGTAAGCTTCATTATTTTACATTTTGGCCTAATTTTAGGTTGAAACAAATCAAGAAATAGTGTTACGATTCATCATTACTCTATATTTGAAGTGTTGTTATAACGTGCATTATTATCCGAAAGATATGCACAACGTATTTCTTTAAAAGTTTGTTTTCAATAATAGGGTCAGGGTTTTTCTGAAATTGTTATATAATACCTATCTTGCCTTATCTTGCCGCCCAACTTGCCGCATTCGCACTAAGGTTTCTCACCCTCGCTTCCCGCCTGTGACACGAGTGACTTCGGTAAGCCGATATCGCCGTGTGCTCCGAACAGTTGCGAAGGCGATTCGCGTGCTCGCTCATCTGACGGCCCTGATTTAAAGGGTCTCAAAATTGAAAGAGAATGCAAGAACGAGGTAACGTTGTATTTTTTTGTCCCAAACCTCCTCATAAAATGAAGAAAGCTGCCAAACAATGAAGTTACGAAACCCTACCCAGTGTTGCTGTATTTTGCAAATTCAATTTCCACGACTAACACCACTCACTGAAACCGTGAAACCGAATTGTACTGCCAAATGTCATTCCCAAATCACCACATTATTTTAGCGTCTCAGTCGGTTTTTAATTTTTCATCGCTTATGGAGACGCCCTATCTGAGAAATCTTTTTTATGGTCATATCCTTAAACCATAAGTAATAATATGCACAAAAACAGATTTCTATCACACTCGAGTTGCTCAAATATTTTTTGATACAATCGCGAGGATGCAGGAACATACGTTACATATTACAGCATAAGTCATTTCTTTGAATGTGTTTCTTCCTTATTGAGTTAACCCATGGAATTGCAAATAGCAATGTCTATTATTTAAAAGCATTAAAATTATTTATAACTTTCTAGTTTCACATTATTTAATCTCCATTCCACATTCCAGAGAATTTAAAACGTCTGAAACATAGACAATTTTGTTTTCAATGTTGTTACATAGTTGGAGTAATTACTTAATACTCATATATCAGATTGCATCTATTTTGTCTCGTCTGTTTATTTGTCACTTAAAAGGATTTGAACTTCTTTCTGTATGAGTTCTGGAAGTGCAAGAACCAAATAATTATTTGTACAACCGACGGACTCCGAAATTTGTCTTCTACATGATGATAATTGTGAAATGTCTTGTTTTACTTTTTGTGATAAGCTGAATATTTGAACAAAAGCATTGAAATCCTGTCATACGTACCCACACAGAACTGTTTAAAAATTATAACCTTCCATATATTACTAGTTATTGTTTATACCTCTCGAAGAAATCCCTATTTAGAGTGTGATATTCAGATATGGTTATTGCATAGTACTTTTCACTTGCGAAATAAAGATCCGTTCTAAGAGATAAACTAAAATTCACAAGCACTCCTTCTATGCCCGAGAAGTGGAATGAATTCAGGCAATAAAAGCAAGATAGTTCCCGCGCAATAACACACAATCTCTTAGCTTGTAATTCGCTTCCCTCCGCCTTCAGAGCTACCTTCCGCAATGGCCGCTTCTGTTGCCAATTCGCGGGGCCCCGCGTGCTTAAGAACTTCCGCCACCACAGACGCCGACTACTCAGCCTCCGCCCCCTCCACCATTTTGCCCTCCGCGGCGCGCCGACTTCCGGAAAGGCAGGCACGCAGTCGATAGTGCTCTCATGTGGGGGACCAGATCTCCGCGGACTGACTGGTGGGTGGGGAATGGAAAGGAGAAGAAATGAAAACATCGAAAAAACAGGAAGAGGAGTGCGCATGGGCCGTAAATTATTTGGACGGAAGTACTTTTGGGCTCCGTTGGTGAAACGGTTACGATTTGGGGATCCAAGGGGCCGTGGAACTGATCAGACAGGATCTTTAACGACAAGATGAAAGGGATATAAAAATAAGCTTACATAATATGTTAAAGTAGTTTTCACTCATTTTTAGAACAAAATTGTACATTTTGTTTGCAATTATTACTCAAAATTGGAGTGTAGTCTCCAGCGATTATTTTTTATACACATGTATTTTTTTGGAAGTATCAGAATTGTTTCCTTGTGTATCAAAATGACTCTAATGAATGCGGAAGTGGGTAGGTTTCTTCGAACGCTGAATGTGCGAGGGAGTTTGGCACTTTCAGCTTGGTTTTGGGAAAATGATAATAACATAGTTATATTAGCTAGTAGTTTGCACACTTTCGAAGCATCTTAAAACGTCAGTTTTTCTTACTCATAAAGAGATTTATTTGAAATTATGTTTCAGCATGTGCAGTTTTTATTCTAGTTTCAGTATACATTGAAATTCCAAAGTCATTGACATGGGATTTCCCGGATAACGCGTCAGAATTAGAAAATGGTGTTGAAGTAAAATGTGCAAACCTGCTGCGGTTATGACGTTATAAGCTCAACTTATAAGAAATTACATGATCAAAATGGTGTCATTTCCAAGTCAATGGTGAGTCTAAAGTTCTCTAAAGTTCATGGTAATTTTGTGTAGCGAACCTGAGGAAGAGACGGAACTCCAATAAACATAAAAGTTATTGGTGAGGCCGCAGATTTCGAGACAACGCTTTAGGATCATTCACTGTGGATACAGAGAACTCGTTGATTTCTATGAGATAAATGAGTTGAAAGACATTGAAATTTGAGATATTGTGATAAAATGGCATGAGTCTAACTGCCCCTACTTTATGTGTATTATTTTGTTAACTTTCTCACCTTCTAAGAATTTCCATAGTAAAAATATTTTCTAATGCTGCAGCGGAAAGTGGCGATTTTTCTCAGAAAACCTTGTATTGTGGGGGTCCTGAGATCAAAAAGTGGATAAATCTTGTTCCTAAATGTAGTAAAATACTACACGTGTAGTTGCGTGTACGTGCCCCACGGTTTGTGGGACCTTGATATCGAAAACTTAGTTTACGGGCAAACGTCTATTTGTCTGTATTTCTGTCTGTCTCCCTCTCTGTCTATCTGTGGTCAACGCTGAACCACCTAAACCAATGGATCTGACCGATATTCAAGGGCCTGGTGAGTTTGAAATATTTTGATATCGGGGTACTTTACATGAAGCCTCAACATTTTCAAAATTTTCCCAAAAATATATACAATTTTTTTGATTAAATTCTGTCCTCAGGTAGCCTAATGGCTACTTGGCCACTGGACACAAAAATTTTACAGGTCCCATTTTCGTTGAAATCTCTGAATTTCCGAAAATTACCAAAGTCCAACATTTTTTCGGAGTCTTTCTACAACTACAGTATTGAAGATAGAGATTTTTAACTTAATTCAAACTGTTCTTCAAAGATATTATTTTTTTATTTATTTTATTTTATGTTGCATCAATTACAAAAAGTTATTAGCGACATCTACACAATAACATTATTATTTCTGTACATGGAATGTTATGACACGGGAATATTTATATCACATTATTAACCAATTTATACATTTGTCTTATAAATCACTGTACGAGTTTATGCCCTTCAAAAAATTGAGAAACAGACTACATTGTTGTTCTCTGTCGTGTAGTACTCATGACATGTCGTTATTGATACCGTGTCTCGTCCGAACGGCCTCAAACCTGGGACACAGAAACAGATGGTTAATGTACATAGAAACATCACACACATTACACGTAACAGCCGTTTTCCCTGTGATCAGATGGGCATGTGTGAGCTTGGTGTGACCTATTCTGCATCTAGTTCACACAACCTGGTCAACTCTGCAGAAGCAACAAATAAAAAAGCATAATTTTTTCCTGTGTCTGTATGTAAGCTGGTAAATTTGGTTCATAGGGTTGCCGCAGTTAGCTGTAATTTTGATTACATATCCTACTGCTAGATATCTTCTTCTTTTATCCAGGGGTGGTAAATTAGCTTCCTCTAACATGCTTATTACCGGACTTGTTCTATATGCCCCGCATATCTCTGGCACCTGTGTTTATTGATAGGGTCGACCTGATCAATTCCTGGTGTGTGATATGTTCTTCTAAGCACCGTATAATCGGCCCCTCATGGTGAGTGGCTTATGATTTTCATCAAGTTTAGCCTTTTGGTGCAATGTACTTTCAGGATTTTAATATGAGGTATTCAGGATAGCCTTTCGTCAAGTGTCAGGCCTAAGATTTTAAGGGTTTATATTATTTTATCTTATGTTCACCCAGGTTCAGGGATATGGTCTTCTCAGTAGATCGTTTCTTGGAGAGAATTATGAATATGGATTTCATTTTGGAGATGTTTGACCAACTTCAGTTGAGAATGCGAGGATGGTATCTAAGATGTTTTGCGCTATAACTGCTATGAAGGACAAATGTTTAGCAGTGATGCATATAATACAGTCATCCGCGTACATTATGATCAACGCAGGTGGTTTGATTTTTGTCTGAAGTTTGTTTATTATCAACAGAAACAAGGTCATACTAAGCTCAGAGCCCTGCGGTTCACCGTTTACCAGCATGTACGAGTATCTCTGTGATAAGGCTCCTCTTACTCTGACATTAATGTACCGTTCTTTACTGAAGTTATGCACGAACTAAGCTATGTTGCCTTTAATTCCATGTTTTGTTATTACGTCCATAATACGTCTGCACCAGACCATCTCATATGCCTTTTCGATGGCGAGGCTTAGTATCACTGTGAACATATTATTGGCGAATCCGTTGTAGACGCTGTTCTCAATTATTGCAATGCTGTCTAAGGCAGTCGGTTCTTGCTAATACCACTTTGATGGGGTGATATTAGCTGCTGTTTCTCTAGGTACCATCTAGGTGTATCTGTGGTTTACTACCTTCTCAAGTAATTTACACAGGCAACAAGTTAGGGCAATATGCCAGTAGCTGTCTATTAAAAATTTGTCCTTACCAAGTTTGTAAATTGGAACAATAACTGCTTGTGACCATTTTTGAGGGAAGACATTGTTTAAATATAGATAATTGTAAATGTCTAAAAGAACACCGATGGCTTCTTCAGGGAACATCCGGATAAATATATTAGGTATTCCGTCGGGAACGGAACTGGTGTCTTTTAGTTCACGTTCTCGGAGTGTAATGGGTGCATTCAGTTGCATGGAATCATCTATTTCTTCTTCTATTTCCAGGTTTAGGAGAGATCTCTCAGTTTCTTCTTTATTTTTCGTGAAGCCATCTGTAAGGTTCGCTTCACTAGAGTTGGAGGCGAAAAACTTTCCAAAGCTATTTGCAATGTCGCACGGGTCTTGATGAATTGACCGTCTGGCGTGTATATAGACCTCGGTTTATTTGTTCTAGATTTTCCATCGATGACGTTTATTTGCTTCCAAGCCTCCGTGTAGTTCAGTTTACTGTTTAAGGATGATATGAATTCCTTCCAGCAGCTCAACTTAGATTATTCTATGGTTCTTCTTGCCCTGTCTCGTGCTGACTTAAACCTGAATTGATTTTCATTTGTTTCATATTTCTTGAATCCATTAAGTCAGTAACCTCTTCTTCACATTCCTTTCTCCACCAAGGTAGTTTCTTTTACCTTTTAGCATTTTTTGCTTGGAGCATAGTCAATTCCGCTTTAGAAAGTATAAGTTCTGTAAAATTGCTCAGAATATCGTTAAATGTACTGAATCGTCGATGTTTAATTTGTTAAGGTTCTGAACTTTGCCTGTAATAACGTCTTGATACGACTTCCAGTTGGCATTTTTAAATTTCCATCTGGGCATATAGATGTCCTCAGGAGTAATTGAATTCTCATATGTTAATGTTATAGGGTAATGATCACTGTTGTGAAGGTCCTCCATCACGTTCCATTTCAGATATTTCGCCAAAGTTGGAGTGCAGATGCTTAGGTCGATGCAAGTTGAGTTGCTGCTACCCGCGTTGAAGTATGTAGATTTTCTTGAGTCGTTCAATATCATTAGGTCTTCATTATTCACTAATTCACCAACAATTTTCCCCCTACAATCTGTTCTGCTTGATCCCCAAATCAAGTTGTGACTACTAAAATCACCGACCATCAGCACCGGGCCGATATTTGTGGGTATAAATTGTCTAGGTGACAGATTCTAGTTGAAACGAATTAGGAATATATGCATTACACAGATGAAAGGTACTACCGCCAATATGCAGCAGTATCACACATACTTCTAGGTCACTTGTAATGGCGCATTCCCTACACTTGATCGTCTTATGTACATAGACCGCTACACCGCCACTGGCATTTGCACATACCACTCTGTTTTTATAAAAACATTGATAACCTTTTATATTAAATTTTTTTAAATTGGTTTCCTGGATGCACAGTACATCATAGATGTCTTTTAGAATCTTCTGAAGAAATTCATATCTACTGTAAAAACCGTTTACATTCCATTGTAGATTTCTTATCTTCATGTTTGAAGATCTTCGCTTGTTAATTCGTTGTTGGACGATTCTTTTGAAGAATGTATGGATTGAGTCCTTCAGTTTCTTCATAATTCTGGTAAATCTTGATTTTATTCCTCTGCCAGACAGTAATGGGTTTATTTCCTTGAGGATTTCAGTTAGCCTGCCTGTCACTTAAGCCATAAGTGTTTTCCTGGGGGTTACTTAAGCCATAAATGTTTTCCAGAAAGGCTTTTAGTTGCTCGTACGTGAGTACATTTTTGGACCCTTCTATCCTTACTTTCACTGGGGCTAGTTTCTCCACTATACTTTTCTTATTGCTGCCGCTACTGATGGTGTTCTCCCTGGATACCTTCCTTTCCTTTTTCTTTGTTTTGCCGCACCGTTAATTCTTTCATGGGGACGGTTGAATTTTTCATTCTGAAGTTCACTTGAATTGTTGCTGGGAATGCCTGTGATCTGTGATAAGGCTCTCTTAACAAGCTTGCCTTGGTCGAGTGAGGGAAATTCATGGTAACTAGGTACCTTCTCTCGTTGTTCGTTGTCAGGGTCTACATCGTTTTCAATTATGTCTTCCAATTGGTTGGGGTTAATGTCTCCTATATATTTGCAGTTTTTGGCAATGTGCCTTTCTTCCATGCAGTGAAAGCAATGAATAATTCCGCTAAACATGTAAATCCAATTTCTCCTTTGTATGTGGTCAATATGGCTTCAGGTACCTTACTTAATGAGTCTTCCGGTACGACCACCTGTCTACGGAAACTTAAGATATGAGTGAACTGCTCTTTACCAAAACCAGCTCTGAGAAATGACACTTGAGAACTGCGTTTCACTTTTAGTTTGTCTAGTTCATCTTCAATTACTGCATTAGAGATCATGGGACAAACATTTAAAATTACGATACGCTTCTGTCTACTTACAAGAGACCGAATATTTTGGGAGGAGCCCTCAATATTAATAGTCTTATGCTTCTCTGTTAATTCATCCTCTAACTGCTTACTGCTAAAAAATATACACACCCTGTTATTTGAAATTTTGTAAGCAAACATGATGTGACTAGATGGAACAATCGTTGCTAAAGCTTCTACGTACCTTTCGAGGGGTGTGCTGTGGACTTTGCTTTAAATTATAATACATTGTTCATTCTACAGGTACATGACATTGAGAGCAACTCTATTGTAACTTGGACGGCCAGTCTTGTTTCCTTCAACGGGCTGACTTCTGTAGTCAGAGGCCTCTCCTCGGATGGCCGCTTCGGTATCAGCCATTTATTTCCTGTTCCCCATTCACAATGAAAAACAGGTATATCGTAATCAGAAGAGTTCTATGTACTGAAGTAAACTGCTCACTTTACACAGACACTTAAACTTGAGTACGGTAAAAACACGCAAACTAGTCACAAATCGCGGATCTATACGAAAGATATCTTTAAATAAGGTTATGCAAGATTTTTCGAAAATATGATTAGATTTCGCGTTTTAATTTTGCATGAAATGTAGGTAATTTAAGAAAATTATTCTGTCGA
The DNA here is from genome assembly GCA_011170035.1 of Teleogryllus occipitalis. Taxonomy (NCBI): domain Eukaryota; kingdom Metazoa; phylum Arthropoda; class Insecta; order Orthoptera; family Gryllidae; genus Teleogryllus; species Teleogryllus occipitalis. The sequence continues at coordinate 79,535 of BLKR01009552.1, forward strand.
AAACGGCTCCGGATATTTTTCTTAATTTTTTTCTCTAATAGAGCAATATGTGCTTATAAAAATGGCGCAAGTCTCATTTTGGTTGTACACTTTCGATTTTCGAAAATTACAAAAGTTATAAATAATGCAGAAAAATATACTGTTGTAACACTACTAGTTTCTGAATAATAAAAAGTGACGTACCTACTTTTCATTCTAGTGGAGTAAAAAATACATTGAATATTATATACTTTTCCTTTGGTTGCTTTGCTTTTCATTCGTTAAAAACTGTGTGTGTCATTCTATGAGAGAAGTTTATACTGTGCACGTTTTCTTGAATTCTGGAACACCAACCCTAACTCATACAAGTTGAATTATGAAACGAGCGTAATGTAAACGATCGTTTTGCCAAGAATGGATAAGAAAAGTTTCGCATCCGTCTAATAAAGAAATAAATGATAGTGTTTATCGTTACTATATGACAAATAACTGCGGTATATTTCAATTAAATTTTGACAATTTTATGCTATCAAAACTTGATTCTTAATTGACTTTGGTTTGAAATATATTATCTTTAAGAATGCTAGCAACGCATTAACTCTGTTTAATTTGTTCTAAACAGTCACAAATCTATAAAATGATTGTCACATAATAATAATTATCACTCAAGTAAATTGTGTTAAAAATCATTCAAGTAAAGTGTTAAATTATTAATTTATTCTGATTTTATTGAACTAGGATCGTTAGTGAATTTAACATATTTAGTGTTCTCGGAAACGTATATGATAACACTCATAATCATTAGTTCCGTAAAGAAGAATTTTTTATTTCTTTCAACTTTTCGAACCTCCCGTCCGATTTGTTCTTTTTGTAATATTGATTTTTTTAATGCTCTTCTCTTTCTACTTTTCATCTCTGTAAATCTATTAGATCATGCAAATATTTATGTATCTGATACGTAAAAATAATGTGTATGGATTTCTTAATTCTTTTTCACTTTCACTTTGTACAGATCAAATGTCCTAATAATATAATTAGCAGAATTCCCAGATTTTGTTGTAGACTAACTCTAATAACAAAAAGCTCTTTCACAGACTACTGAATTTGAAAACTGTTTTTAATAAGTGCGCAACTGCATTAGCAATGTGGCGGATGCGTGTCAATGCACGGCGGATGTATACATTACGATATTATCGAAATTTTTCAGTAATTTTCATGTGAGCATTTTCATTGTAGGAGACAATGACATCTGAGCGAGCACTGGGCAATGATTAGCGCGGTCATTGTGATGGCGCGCGCAAACTGTTTCGTTTTTATTTGGGTTTAGAAATGGTTGGGAGTGCATCATCCTCCCCTATCACACGCTTCCCCATTCCCGCTTCCGAATGGCCTATCTAACCGGAGTGCGGCCGTTTTCGATCGCCCACGTGCCAGCCGCCGATGCACGCGTCGCGCCGCCTGGGTTGTTCCTCCCCCTGCACCCCCCCTCCCCCACCCTGCCCCCGGCGAATAGCACATCGGCGACCCCCTCGCCACCCTGCAACACTCGCCACCCATCCTCGCTCCACTTGCTCGACTCGCGGTGGCTGAATACCTGGATCCGCACCTCGCGGTCGATTCTCATTCGCCTGTCTCTGCACTTCTCGTCACCCCGCCCGCCTTGTGTTCGCCCACGTTCATAACTGCCGCCCGATCGTCATTCCGGATCCTCCTGCTCGCGTTTTACGCCGAATGCTTCAGCGAACTGAATGGCCGAATAAATGCGGCCGTTCTCCCAAACCTTGCCTTCGCCCTTCTACTCTACGCACCATTTTTATTTGTAGGTTTTCCACCTACTACCACAGAAGTTCTTAACGAAGTTTTAACCTGTATGGCTCTCGACTGTTTCTCCCGGTTTGTTCTGCATTTCCTTTGTCTTTCCCATGACCAATTCTTAAATCTGTCTTCACCATCTTCAGATGAAGTCTTTCATTTTCACCTTGACATTATTCGTTTTCTTCTTTGAGGAGAATGTCGGATCACTCGACTTTTGGTCATCCTTCCTCATTTATTGAAGTACGTAACTACACTATATCAACTGTTTTATAGCTGCATTTTCCGTCAGATATTTCTGAATTCCTTTTTGTATCCTAATGACCTCACTACTCTATCCTTAATAGTAGTTTGGTAACATTTTCCACTTGCATTTGTTTTGCATTAATAGTCTACATTTCCGAAATATTCATCTGCCTTCCTTCCCCTCCATGCTCGACTGTCCAAATAATTACTTTAAAATGCAGAAATCTAAAGAAAACTGGTAATATACAGGTCAATGGAAGACAAAGGGTTGCAAGTTGGCTATGGAATAGCTCTTCTTAAGCGACGTGTCTCGACTCGCTGCATTCCGAAAATTTGTACATTTCTGGACCCTCTATTTATCTGCACACCTTATTTGCTTACCTCACATTTCTGTTTGGCCCTTCCAATTGTGTGTCCTTCCGACTCTCACACTCGATTTCCGTTTCACCGCCCACTCTGATCTATCTGCGCACACCTCCTCCCCCCCAAACCTTTCATTGTTCCACTATCATCATTCTCATTTTTAGCATGCATCTGCCCCTTTCTCAGGGTTCTCTTATTTTAAAAAGAGATTAATGTTTCTAGTTTCCAATTCTAAGTTTCTAATTTTCTAATTCTAGTTTCTAATTTGTCTGAAACAATTAAATTGGAATCTAATAAAATGTCACATTGAACTAAATTACTTCTTGAGAAAAAAGACAAACATTTTCGTGCTTGGAGCACATGTCTGTATTTCAGAATCAATAAGTGACACGGAATAATTTCCCCAACTCTCACCAACGCTCTGAAAATCAGACGGTTTTAATTCATCGAACATTATCCATCGTACTGTATATATCGTGGGCTTACAAGGAACATGTGTGAAGTCCAATATCATAGAACTAGAGACCGGCAGATGAGGAGTGGGGTTTTGCAGACAGGAGTTTGTGAACAGATGTTTCTGAAGATTTCATTGCTAAGTAAATATCATTTTATGCAGGTCTCTAGTTCCACGATTTTGACCTTAATACATTTCCTTGTAAGCTCACGATATATTATTTGAGGTTTAGTTGCATTGGTGAAAGAAAGTAGTGATCCCGACCATTTCAGTAAATATATAAAATAATGTTTATTCCTCCGACGCATAGGAGTGCGCTGAGGGGAGCCAGGGTGATCGTGCCCCCCCCCCTGAAAATTTTGAAAGGGCCTAAGGCACGTAAACGTTTCCCCTTTAGTTATGTTCAGTCCTTGATTACAGGCTTTTTAACCTGCCAATTTGCTGAGAAGTTATACGACATTTGGGGAAGAAACCCTCCAACTCATCCGGTGGCCCTGTAAATGGTTCAACATAAAATCAATAATATTCATTTAAACTTATGATTTCATTCACCATAGAGTATTTTTATTTGCTCGTAAAATATATCAGATGTAAGTCAACAAGTTTAATGACAAAGGGACCTTGAAATGAAGTTGCCTCTCCTCTTGCTTTAAGCTTCGCACACGTATGCTCCGACGTAAGCACAGAGTTTCAGCGGAGAAATCAGCCCGAATCCAAACGTTCTGAACGTTCTCCGCCTTGAATCAATACAAAGCTCTTAAAGTCCGTAATGAAATGAAGTTGTGTTGTCATGGCTTAAAACTCGACACATAAAAGCAGTTTAACATTAATTTTAACGGCTCAAATTTAAAATGAAAATTCGCGTTGAAGTAGGAAGCCCACAGCTGTTGCGTGCATGGTGTGGGTTCTCGCGTCCTCCCAGGGCTCGCTTCCGCCCTGCTGGTTCTCGCCACGCCCCGCCCCTGCCCGCCGCCCCCCGCTGCGCCCTCCCGCCGCTCGTCGCCTCGTCCCCGTCCCCGTCCGGCCGAGGCGGGCGGCAGCCGCGTCGGCGGCGGTATATTGCCGGGGCGTAAGAGCGGGGGTGATTTGCGGGCCGCGGGGGGAGCGAGGGTGAGGGCGGCAAGGGCGGGGGCGGCAGCGGGGGAGTAATAGCATCTTAATTGCCGGGAGACGGCGGCGGCGGCGGGGGCGGCCGGGAGCTGTTAAATTGGTGGCAGTAACCCGGCCAATATCCGTTGCCACTCTCGTTGCCAGCCCTTCGGCGCCGCCCGGCCCCGCGCCGCCTCCACCTCCACCTCCGCCTCTGTCCCTGCAGCACATCTGTCTCGGCGAGGGCGGGTGTTGTGTCTGGTCGCAGGCAGCGCCGCGCTACTTATTCACCGGTGAATGTGCTCTTCGACTGGCGCGGCAGCACGCGTCGCCGCCCGTCCGCCCGCCCGATCGCTCACCCATCCACCCACCCTCGGCCGCCCATCCGAGCCCCCCTACCCGCCAACTCTCCCACCCGTCCAATCACTCACCCATCCATCCACCCACCCGCCCACCTCATCGCCCACCAGATCATCCTCCCACCAGATCGCTCGCACGCCCATCCACCCGCCGATCGCCCACCCATCCACCCACCCATCGGCGCGCCCACCCGATCGTCCGCCCGCCCGCCCATCCGATCTCCCGCTCGTCCGCCAATTCTCCCACCCACCCGTCCACTCACTCACCCATCCATCCAGTCACCCACCCACTGGATCGCCCACCCACCCACCGGATCGCCCACCCACCCACCGGATCGCCCACCCACCCACCGGATCGCCCACCCACCCACCGGATCGCCCACCCACACACCGGATCGCCCACCCACACACCGGATCGCCCACCCACCCACCGGATAGTCTACCCCCCGATCGCCCCCTCCCCCGATCGCCCACCCATCCAATCGCTCACCCACTCGATCGCCCATCTACCCGTCTACCCGATAACCTACCTACCCGCGTCGCTCGTCCTCCCTACCGCCTGCCCGCCCGCGCCGCCCGGACGCCCGCCCGCTAGCGCGGCGCTCCGCCCGTAACAGATGGGGCGTTAAGGCCGACGCGTAAGCGCCGTGATTGGCTGGCTTTGGCAGAAGGCGCTCGCCCGCGCCACGGCACTCCTCCGCTCCGCTCGGCGCGGGCTCTGCCGCATTATTATAACGCGCGAATAAGCAGGTGCCTGGCGCTCGTTTGCTGCTGCTCTTAGGCCACAGTTGCCCTCTCAAAGGGCTGTGTGAAAGTAACGTTGATGCTCTGCCAAAAAACGTGTCTCGAATGAAATATTCTCTCGTCAGAGTTTTTCATTCAGGGTATCTGCTTCTATATGGTTTCCAAATTAGCTTGGAACTCAAGGTAGGCAAGTTCATAATTAATAACGTTGCGGCATAAACATAATTGTAACAAAATTTTAATGAGGTTTGTCTTGCAATGTGACTAACATATTTATATCAATTAAATCCCACTAAAAGGTTATTTTTGCTTGAATTTAATTTATTTGAGAATGAATTTGTTGATTTAGTTTTAGAGGTATTCAATGGAAAAAGAGTTTACATAGTGTAAAAGGTGTTAGTGATTTACGATGAAAGGTAATTTGATTGATTCTCTTGTTTTTTAGTTAGTCTTTAACAGATAATATGAAACTAACCTTTTTACTTACTACGTTATATATGTCTCACTACAAGGGGTTTGGTCAACTAGGTTTGATTAGAGGCTAGATATGTTCGACTAGAGCTGCTCCCCAGCAGCAGATGTGGTAGATACAGCACGTATTGCAATATTTTCCCACATAATCATTGCTAGAACTAGACATTTGTCATACCGTGGGATCAACATTTTTATCCCTATGAATTGGCAACTTCCAAACATTAATCTTTGTTCCGAAATAGTATGTGATGGATGTTCTCGAATAAGCAATTTCTTCACTGTTGATTTTTATGTTCGAGGACAATTTCAGAAAAGTTCTGGTGAAATGATTTGCAACTATTCTTGAAACGATAACACGAGCAAGCATATATGTGACTGGATGGAAATATCTTTGAGAAATCTTCTTCGACGATCGGTTAATCAAAATCTTTGATTGTAATTCGTATGCATTATATAAGCAACGAAGGCTGCAACAAGCAATTGGCCAGCGATTACTTCTTCTCTTTATTACTTAGTATTTCGATGTAGAGGAGACAATATGTTAAGACGTGTCCCTTCTCTCTCTGCAGATTGTATTCCGTGACCACGACCATAAATGCCCTTTCGTAACACGTAAACGTGAATGTTGGCTGATAACTACTGGTGTGCAGGAAAGGGGAATGGGCGGGGGACAGGAGAATTAATAGTGAGGAGGACTCAACACGATTTGAGCCTAAATTTGGTGACGCAAATATTGCATTTTGTCTATTGAACCGTTTCTCTTATTGTTATAATATTGTTATAATATTTTATGATTTAAAGTTTTTTGTAGTGGACTTTTCTTCTACTAAAGTGTATTGTAGAACAGCTGTTAGAGAAGAACTGCTGTTTATTTCCAATGTTCTTTTGAGGGATGTGTGAATATAAAGTTGCCTCCTAATTGAAAGCTAAATGAATGTGTCATAAAGACCCATCTTTAGATTTCTGCATGTTCGATGGCAAAAGTCTTTTGGTACTAAGCGCATGTAGGTTAAGCGCATGCATTCTTCTTCGCAAAACTTTTTTTCTCGAAATGAGACTTTCTCTAACTTTTAAGAAGGGTGGGGCAATTGGGGATGCTTAATTTCCTTTATCTTAGTGTGAATGTTCATAATCTACGTCCTCCAAAAGACACCGCGTTCAATTAAAGGCAGGTACTCGGGTACCTATCCCGTCATTAGATGTTTTATTCAGTTACATAAGGGTTAAATAAACATTTCATTTCATTATCTTTTTCAACAATGGAAATATTATGTTAGATACAACCATTACGGGAAAAAGGTCTCCAAAACAACTTAATAAAATTTAATTTTGAACTCCGTACAAGCATGTAATCACCTGGTATTCGAAACCTTACGAGCTTCATTGCATAATGCTCTAAATACCTCCTGTCCTTTCGATGTTAGAGGTTGGATGTTTGAGGATTGGAACAAAAATCTACGACGAGTGCAAGTAAATAATAATAATAATAATAATAATAATAATAATAATAATAATAATAATAATAATAATAATAATAATAATAATAACAACAATAACAATATATTGTTATAATTTCCGACATTTTCGAATGTATCACAACCATTCTTCGCATGATACTGATACCAATAAGCTGTTACGTGCACCTGACGGTCATTGAGATTTGGATGGCATTTTTCTCTTAAAAGTTCACATTTCCTTGCAGTATGGACCTGAACTGTCAGAAATTTCTGGATTACTTTCATGAAATGTACATTAAAGTAATTGTCATGAGCGCACATTAAATTTAATGCGCAAATGTACGTTAGGTTGCAGTAGTCAAAGCTTTTTGGTCGTATCTAGAAGGAAGGAATCAATGAATGAACTTGATGGACTGGTTATTATGAGTATATGATATGAATGATGAGAGAGGCAGGGGAAACGAGAGAACCTGTTCATCAAATCTACACTGATTGTAATTTAAGCATTTTATTTAATATACAAATATATTAAGCTATTTTAGTCTAGAAGTTACATTAAAGTTTCATGTAGTACTGTACATGAATGTACATTAGATTGAATGACATTTCTGACGGTGTAGTTTCGATCGACCGTCGTAGCGTTGATGTGAGGACGCACCTAAGCGTCGACAGCCGCCAGCGACACCCGTTGCCGTGGGCCGGGGCGTGCGAGGGGGCGGAGGGGGGAGGAGGGCGGTCCCGTGCGCCCGGGGAGGTCGCGTGCGCGCGCCGTGCGTCGCCGCCGCCGCCGCCGCCAACCGGTCTCCGGGGGCGCGGCTACCGCTAAGCCACCGCAAACGGCGCCGCCCGCTGCGCCGCATAATGAATCGCGCCATCGGACCTCTCGCCCCCACCCCCTCCCCGCCCGCCGCGCCCCCCACGCTGCGCCCCCGGATGCTGGGAGCGGAGCGATTGCCCCACCGAAACGGTGCTAACCGCAGGCGCAGCCCAAATCGCGCTCGGGGCGAGGGCACGCGCCTGGATAGTTTTGGGAATTTAATTGCGGCGCACCTGCTCGAAGGGCTATGTTTTCAACTTTTTTCGACACCGTTCATTGATTGATTTTTTGGTTTTTCCGGGCGCTTCAACTGCTATGGCCTTGAGTCCCATAAGGGTAGTGCATTTTTTTATCACGCGAGATGGCAGTGTTCTTTCTCCGCTGGATGGTAGTGACCGGCACCGGCGTACACGGCGTTTTCCTAATACAGGTATCTCCTACTGTGATGCGCCGACCCAGCCGAGACAAGCTCGAAGCTCCGGAGTGATATTTCGACATCTGTGGTAGTGTAATGTATGTAACTGTGTGTGTAAGCAATGGGAGACGATAGGACAAGGAAGAGGAAGGAAAGATCGCACGTGGTCCGTGGCCCGTTTGTTAGGGTACTGTTCCTGTAATGGCCTGGTGTTGATCACAGAAACCACTGAAAACTACCGGTCACAGCAGACAGCTCTAGTATTCTCCTTCAGACAATGGCTGAACTCGACTTCGCTGAGTAGCCGATGTCCTGCAACCATCGCGACTCGAACTCTAGGGCCTCCGCGTCAGAGGCAGTTCAACAGTTGATACCCTGAGCCACTTAAGATGGTACGCCATGGATTATCATGCATTTTTACTTTCTCGTGCTTCGGAAGAAGAAAAGGTATTGTAAACGCGGACCTCTGAGTTTGAAATGGGTATTTTTATTTTGGGGCCTACATTGCACCACGAAAACATTTTAAAAATTTCTCAAAAGTGGATGCAATTTCTTTTATTAAACGTTGTACTCGGATAGCGTAAAGGACGCTTAAGAGAATTGTGGAGGCGAAAATACCTGATTTTTCGAAAATTGCAAAAGATCAATTTTTTGGCGTCTTCCTACAACTACAATATTGAAGATGAGTATACTTTCGATGTTGAGGGTGTTTTCGTTAGTAAAATCTGTTATTTAAAGAAAGTTCTTGAATTTAGATCATATTCAAGTCCTTAAAAATGTGAACAATTTTGCGCGTATATTTTGCGTGAAATATAGGAACATTTTAAACACTTTCTTTCTCAAAAAAGTCTCATATTTTTTCTCGAAATTTTCTCCTCGTATCTATCAAAAGACGGTAAAAAAATCATTTCCGGTGAAAACTCTGTATTTTCGAAAATTGCAAGAAGTTAACATTTCAAAACTACAAAATTGACTAAAGATATGTTCGCCTTAAATAAAATCAGTTCTAAAATATTACTTTGAAAGAATGGCGGAGGTCTCATTTTCGTTGAATTCTCTGAATTTTCGAAAATTAAAAATTTAGAAATAATTCGAGAAAATATGTACTAGTATTTGCCACCACTAGTTTATCAGTGGTTTGCTCTATTCGGTTAAAATATTTGACAAAAAATTGGAACAGTTTTTAAGAAAACAATTTCGTTTAAATTACCTATATTGCACGCAAAATTTTGAGAAAACTACTCAAATTTTCCAAAAATTGTAGTACATGAACTTACTTAAAGATGACCGAAGATTAGATTTCATTAAAGAACATCTGTCTTCAATATTGTAGTCGTAGGTAGACGTCAAAAAATGTTGAACCTTTGCAATTTTCGAAAATTCAGTTTAACAAAAACGAGACCTGCACCATTTTTAAACGTACTTTGCTAAATTGAAAGAAAAAATGATACAAACAATTGTAGTTATTTTAAAAAAAATTGGAAAAGCTGAGTTTTCATGTACAGTGCCCCTAAAATCAATTTATCACTATTAAATTCGCGGTGCCTGGAGTTCGGACAGATCGATCTAGAACTATCAATTTTGAAGAAAATCATCTCGACGGTTTAGACACTAATATTAACCACAGACGAACAGACGGCTAGACAGACATTTTCTGCCAACCAATTTCGAAAATAAGCTCTTAAGATAATTTCAAGCATATTCTGTTTAAAAAACTTCTTAGATATTCCGAATGGCTGAGCTGCAAAAAGCACTAAAAAGTAGGTTTAAAAAAAAGCAACTTCCTATGAAAAAAATTCATTGCAGAAACATATAAACACTCCAGAATCATGTAAATTGTGTAGTATTTACAAAATAAATGAATATATTTGTTCACAAAGAAAAATTAACACAAATAAACAAGCACCCACTTTACACAAATCGACTGATTTTTTTTAATCGCCAGCGGTGGGCTGCTCTGATTGGTATTTTCTATGGTTTCTCCAATCAACACCAGGCGAATTCCCCCAAGCAGTACCCTAAAAAATTCGCCACGGATCGTGTGCGATCTTTTCTTCCTGTTCCTTGTCCTATCCTCACGTACACTTACCCTTATATGCACTCTACCTTGTTGGGAACTTAGAGCTTGACCCTGCTGTGGCGGTGTACCTCTGTTCGGAGTTAACTGGTTGCGGAATATCCCCGCAAGCCGACTTAGGTCGGCGCTGGATTTCGCCATCCAGCGGTGGAAGATCACTGTCACCACCCGCGATGAAAACATACACTAGACTTACGGAGCTAATGACATTACCAATTGACGCGCTCGGAATCACGAATCAATCAATCTGAAGGAAATTCGCCACTTTTTTGCTGCAACATTTAATTGAATACGTAGTGGTCGACGAGAAAGTAAAATTCAATGTTGTAATATTTTCTGCCTAATTCCTAGGGGAATGTAGTAAACGCATTACTGGTGGAAGTTCTTGCATTATAAATTTTTTAACAACGTAATGCTGCGATTACACTTGGTTATGAAATGTTAAAACATGGGCCATCTTATCCAAAAACAAACGAATCTCATAAAATGTGATCCGTCCAACACTGTTCGACGACGGTTGCACTGGAGGGAGCGCATAAGCATTTCCTTAGTAAGTGCGTTCGACAAAATGTCACGGCCGTGAAAATTTACTTGATAATACATAACAATATGTGAGAGGAGAAGCAGAGGAAAATTTAAAAAATCGCAGTAGATTTTGCTGCAAAGTATTAACTACGGGGAAGGAGGTTGAATATTAATAGACTATTAATAGCAAATAATTTAATGAAAAGCAATAGGATATACTTATTCAAACGTCCAGGATTAAAAAACATTAATTATACTATTCTTTGAAGTTTAAAAATTCCTAGTGGTAATGCTTTGTATCAAATTTAATGGCTGGTATTGTATTCCAACGATCATAATTTCGTATCGAATGTCTGTTTGAGTAACGGAGATTTCAGAAGCCATGCACCCTGTTGTTTCGTTGTGATGGTTGCGCTGGTGCAGCAAACGCCCTGCGAACTGATTTACAAATTAACGATCGAATTGATGCGCAGCGAGCTAAACAGCGCTGTTTTATCCACGCGCATTCACGCTTGATTGTAGCACTAATCACGTAGGAAATGAGGTATTACACTTGTAATGTTGAAATAATGCAACTGACACTAAGCTATTTACGTCATGATGGCCATTGTTACAGTGATCATAAGAGTCCCTGATTGGGGGCATTTTGTCAGTGTTGCGATTTCTATCCTACGAATTGCTACGTACTCCAATTCTTATGTGTATCGCTTGGCAATTGGATAGGCGAAAAGGAAAGCATGCATTAGACAACGCTGAGGTCCACTCGGACAAGCTGCCGGGGATATTATTTCATTAAAACGTTTTTTATTGCATATATTCAGTTCACGCTGTAATGGTTTTGTTTCTCTTTGTTTTATGGTTTACTGTGTGTTTGTGCGTTTGCACTGTACTGGAGGCAGTGCCGGAGCTCGACAATTTTGGGCCCGGGGGCCCGGGGCATTGGTGCAACGTAGCCCCCCCCCCCCCTATCCCAGAAAAATGTGAAAGTTGTGTCAAGAAACTACAAGTTATTTTATTTCAGAAAATAAAAAGTAAAACGTTTAAGCTAGGAAAACGAGTTTAGAAATGTATTTTAAATAATAGTTTTAAATAAAAGTATGTAGTGATCAAATCATACAATTTCCACGGAGAGCTTAAAACGCTAAAAAGATTGTTGTGTTTAGTAAGTGTTTAATAAATCACTTGTTAGAAAGAAAGAAAGGTAGATAGATAGATAGATAGATAGATAGATAGATAGATAGGTAGATATACAGCCCTTACTCTATGCCTGCACTGTATTGACAAGTAATTAAAATGAAAAAAAAAATAACTTACGAGATTCTAAATGTAACATTAAATATAGTTTCATTCGAGCACAACAACTCAAAGCTTTTCTTTTGATTATTTACAAATAATTATTTAAATGCTCCATTCATATTTACAAGCAGCTTTTGTTTATGTATAGGTGTAATAAATGGTTGAGTATTTGATTCGTGACTGGCTCGAACAACCTTAATGGGACAGCATGATTCTAACATGGTGGTTGTTGGGAAATTTCGTCTAATGCATAAGGGAATCGTGCCTACACAAACTGTGACGCGTGAGCCGTTGCTGAGGGATGGCTATTGTTAGAATTGCCAATGGACTGTTTACGACCCAGTAAGAAGAACAACGGAGTGACTTTACTGCTACCGCGCATAACGCGAGTTGAGTAGGGTACGTCAACAGCTCAGTCCCTTCTCCGACCGTCCTTTACAACCCCCGCTCTTTCTCCTAGAGTTTTCTCCATCTCCTTTCTTTAGACCCTCTTATTCATTTTTTCTTTACGTTCCGCTCTTCAGTATGAACTTCGTAAGTACGATGGATTGCCATCAAGATTTCGGTAATATTTTTGATGCCAAACGACTGAGCTGAATATGCTCAGAAACTGGTTGTGAACATTTTGGTTTATTATTCAATTTGAAAGCACATAAAACGTGTTTAGGAACTCAGGCTTATACCTAAGTATAATTTCATACAGAAATAATTATAGCTTTTTTGTGTTTCTGTAAATTTCCACTGAATAAATATCAAAGCAAGATGAAATATTGTATAAACTTTGTTGCTGATTTAAGAGTCTCATTGGTCAAAATACTGTGATTCGAAACGTGTTAAACATTATTTCTTTAAGATCCATCTCGATCAGGTTTTTGTCCAGTTTCCCTGATCCATTGAGCAAATGCTGAGATGGCCCCTTGATTTGCTTCTGGACGTAAATGTAGCTTCACTATGCGCACGTTTTGTTGAACTTTCCTTTTGCTTGTAGTGGTAGTAGAGCTTAGGGTACAATATAGAGCTTAGAGTACAGTACAGAAAATCAAATCTGCAGTTCATTTACCGTTAAAAATAAGTTTTCTATGATTTGTCAACGAAAATATCTAGTTTTTGAAATGTTAATCTCTCGCTTTTTAAAATTTGTTATTATTATTATTATTATTATTATTATTATTATTATTATTATTATTATTATTATTATTATTATTATTCATCTTTCAACTATTAATAGTAAAATTGTTGGGAAGGGATTCTGAAACTCAAGAAAGCGTGCGCAGATGATTTTCTCCCCCATACGTCACATACAGTTTTTGACTGTTTTTGACTAAATAAATAAATAAAATAAATAGATTCAAGGGAGTGAACTAGATGAATAAACAACACATTAAACATTTTTTGTAAATAAATTGTATGACACAAACCCAAAGTAACTGAAGGGATAATTGTGAGGAATGTATTACAAATAAAGGTGGCTTCAGAAGCAACAAAATAATATTTATCACAACTTTGTAGATCTGTGATATATATTTGTAAATTTCTGTAGTCTAAATTTATTTAGCCTCATGGTAGCAAACATCACACCGGTAACGTGGTGTGATCTTAATTGGGGGAAAATCAATTTTTACTTTTCAAAATAAACCCATCTTGATTTAATTTTTCGTACCTCACCTGTTTGCTATTATTTTTTCGCTACCGCTTTCGCAGTAGAAAGAAAGTTATGTAATGCTGCGCGAAATAATGGCTAATTTTCGGCAGAAAACTTTTATTACAGAGCCTTGGTAACGAAAAAGAGGATAAATCGATTTGCTAAATTTAGAAAAAAAATCTTCTAACAAGTGATGTAGCCAAAATTCAGGTTTTATGAGTCCTTGATACCAAAAAATTGATTGACGGCCAAACGTCTAACCGTCCTTTTGTCCGTCCGTCTGTGAACAACATCAGCGGCTAAACTGTTCTGCCGATTTTGTCCAAAATTGATATTCCCCAATCAATGTTGCGGCCCCTTGAATTTAAAACCGGTATTTAATTTGGGGGTATTTAAATGAAGCCCCAGGGACGTTTCCCAAATTTTCAAAAAAATGGCTCCTTTTTTGATTAAATTTGGTTGTTGAATAGTGTGAAGGACGTTTAAGAGAATGATACAAGACTCAAGTTCGTTAAAAACCCTGATTTTTCGAAAACTGCAAAAGTTGCAACTTTTTTCGGAGTCTTCCTACAACTAAGATATTAGATATGGAGATTTTTCACCTTAATGTAATCTTTCCTTAAAGATAGATTTTGAAATAAGGTCATGTAGTACAATTTTTTGAAAATTTGAGTATTTTGTCCGTAATTTTGCGTGAAATGCGAGGGAGAAAGTACGTGTTGTTTTAACACCACTAGCTTTTTTGCTTCAATTCGTGATGTCTCGGTTAATAATCAACAAAATCACTTGAAATTTTGTTTGCCCAAAAATATGTAGTTTACATAACCACGTTTTAACTCAATTGATCAAAAAGTGTAACTTTTAATTAATAATTAACAGTTGACCCACGATCACTTCAAAGTCAATTCGTTCTATGTGATTTTAGATAACTTAGTTTGCGAGTTAAGTCGAATAAACGAAGCTTACAAGAATATCAGTGGAAAGTTCTTCATAATTTTAGAACTTTGAAATTTGAATGTAAACAATGTACACGAAAAATCAAACTTGTTGCGAGACTTCTGTGACAGGGATTTGGAAGGCACATTGGAAAATGAAATGTTATATTTCCATGAACACTAGGCTCAAAAAAATTTGAAAATTTGTCTCCAATGGAATTGATGAAGTTTCTTCGTGAAAATGACTTCTTTTCGTTGATAACTATGGTTTTTCGAAAATTGCAAATATTCATTTTTTCGGCGTATTCCTACAACTTCATTTATGAAGACAGAGATTTTTTTCCTTAATGAAATCTGTTCCTTAAAAATAGATTTTGAAATGAGGAGATATACAACTTTGAGTACTTTTCGCGTAATTTTGCGTGAACGGGCGAGAAGACGTACTATTTTAGCACCACTAGTTTTTTTTTAATGAAAATTGAGTTTCATATCTCAGGTTTTTTTGTTTCTTACAATATCTTAAAATAATATTTATTTGAAATCATTTTCAACTTCGTATTTCTTCCTGGAAGTGAACTTTCCACATCTCGTCTGGAATGGACAATCTTTTACATTTTCATCCTGATATTTATATTAGATGACTGAGGTGTCTTTCAGAAAGAATTGTACGAGGTGATGATTACGCGATTAAATGGATTGTGATTGTGCGTGTGGAGAGCGCGATCTAAACCTGGGCGTTCAATAGCCGATTGCTTTTGGTGAATTTGTTGAACAGATACCCGACGGAATCGATGGGTGTATCGCCGATGCTTCATTATCGGAGCTGCCAATATGAACGAGGCAAAATTTTAGTTCTAGTAGATTAATCAAGTTGAGTTGATTCACCGGTCGGGGCCGATTCGCCGCCTTAGTGCAGGTAGCACATTCTGTTCTAACGAATTGGCGAGTTTTGAACGATCACAAAACATTCAACTTCACTCCATTGTAGGGCAATAGAATTCATCTATAAAATTAAATTATGTGATGAAGATGAAGGTGTTTGGGGAGGAGGAAAGCTTGGAGAGAAACAAAAAGGTAACTCCAAATATATATAATAATAGGCTTTGTGAAATCAATTTGAATTGAATGGAATGGAATGGAATTCCACCGCTGTGTTTGATGGTATTTGGAAAATAGTATTGAATATAAAATATTTTAACATAATCCTACGTGCTGTTCCTATCGCACACGTGATGAGAAACCAATTGAAAACTGGCTGTACTATTATATAATTAGATCGATATCAATCAATTAATAAGTAAGGAGATTATATAAATAATTTTGTTTCTGCATATTTGGAAACTTTCCCTTCGTTTGAGAGCAGCAAATTGAAAACATGTTATGTTTCAAACTCGTTGCTTACACGACCGATTGAAAGTCAAAGTTCTCTCGTGCACACGGCTGTTGGTTTCTAAACTCGAGATGCGACTGCACCACTTTTTCAATGAATCAATTATTATATATTTAGCAATTTTTACGAACGAAGTTTAATTTGCTTTACTTTATCACGTTTTTCATGTCTTTTCGGCTTCTCGGAGGATCGGAGAAAGAGAGAAATCTCTCTAATCGAGAAAAATATTTTTGCTGGAACCTCATCATGACATATTGGTTGGAACCGAAATACCGTTCCATTACGTCCTGACAGTAGCAATTGTTCCGTCGATGGCTAGACAGACAACAGGGTACCTGTGCCTGGTGCAGCCCTGCGACCGCCACTGCCCCGGCGCCCATCCAGCCCCCGCCCCCGCCCCCGCCACCGTCCCGCGTCGCGCCCGTTATTTACTGCCGGGCGCTTTATTGCTCGCGCTTATTACGGCGCTCAGTGCCCGGCTGCGCGGCCGCCGCGTACCTGTGCATGCGGACGGCAGACGGCGGGACGAGGGGACGGAAGGACGGGTGGACGGAGGGACGGCCCTGCGCAGTATATTGCTGCCATAACCTTGCTTCGTTTGCGAACGCGGCGACAGGGGTCGCGCGCCTCGCCTCGCCTCGCCTCACCGGCCGCAGCGCCGCGCGCCGCCGCCAACCATCTAAAGCTATCAGCGCCAAAAAACAATCTCCACCAAACCATATACACAATTAATGATAATTTCTGGCTAATTAAATGCTATATTCCAGAATTATAGGGTCTTTTGTTTTGTTTTTCAAAATCGCTCGATTTAGTCTAAAGCCAGCAACACCCGCGTAGAAAATACAACTTCCCATCATTGCAAGACAACGAAAATGCATCTAAAACTAAAGAATGAATTTAAGCTCCGGTAAAAAAATGTTTCACTTCATATTATCCAAAACGGTTTGGTTGAGATCGGTTTTGGGACGCTCCTAGCTTGAGATGGCTCGTGTCGCGCCACACTGCACCGCCCTACGCCGTCGTAGCCTCCAGATGCAGATAGTAATGCATTTCATCGCGCCGCCTATTGCGCCAACTTGTATCCACTGATTGATAATTTTGTGTTTCTGGGCTCTGGGACACAAGACACTCAGTTCCGATCGAAATTTATCGATCCGATAAATTGGTTATCGAATTCCGATCGATAGATTCGCTTGAAATTCAAAATTATCCGCCAATTTTTCTTTCGTCATTTTTTCTTAAAAATATCAATCGACTTTTCTATAAACGAATGTAAATTTTTCTCAGAAAAAACAAAGCGTTTTCAGATTCTCAATTTGGATTTAGAAAATCAAAATCTACGAAAACGGTCATTTTTTTCTTTTCTTGAAGATACTAACTCAACGGATATATGTGAAGGACTCATTCAAATATTTTTAGATCTGCAGAAAGCTTTTGACATTGACCATAATATTTTGCTCTCAAGATTACTTTCTTGTGGAATTTGTGGTAATTATTGCCCTAGACTGGATATCCACGTGCCGTAAACATCGCTCGCAGTGTAGAAATACCGTACTGACACAAAAGAAAATAATTTACTTATCTTTCCAATTCTTTTTTTAACATAACATTTTGTTCCGCACGGTTCGATTTTAAAAAATGCCGCAGGTCTCATTTTCGTCAACTCCTTGAATCCTCAAAAATTGCAAACGTCTGCAAGAATGCGAGAAATTATGCGCTGACGTATCACCACTATTTTTGTTAGCAGGGCTCCACAAGTGTGTATGGCAACTTATGGCATTCTACATAGGACGAGAAAGTTAAAATAATATTATTGGATTTTGTTTTTTCTAAACCAGAACCAGTTTGATTCAGAACATTAATTTCCTGTATCAACTGTCAAATTATTCTGCCGTAGCGAATTTAAAAATGAATTGTTTTGAAACCTTGATCGAATAGATCATACTTTCTCGTATTAATTGTAACGATTACATATTACTAAAATATTGTTATTAAATTTTACTAACACTCTACTCTTCACTTCAAAATTATTAAAGAAACGAGAGGCTAAAAATATTCACCTTTATGTTTTGGAAATTGAAATCTTTTAATGAAAGTATTACTTCTGCATTTAAATGCCGTGTATTCGGCTCTATACTTACAAAAATTTCAAGAGAAAATTATTTTGCGTAGGCCACAATTCCAACCGGAGACTTTCAATAAATCAAAATAGCGAGGAACTAACTGCGACAATTGCTACGACCGCTACAAGTCGCTTAGAATGAATTCTCATCATTCCATTGATTTCCACTAAAATTCTGAACAAAATTGCGAAAACTTCTAATAATTTAAAAAGTTTTAATAAAATGATTAAAAGGTAAAATATGGATCAATAGACTGCACTGAGAAAGAAATCCCTATTTTTAATAATGTCGAAAAAATATAAACTTTTGCAATTTTCAAAATTCCAGGATCTATGGTATACAAGGTACATCTGAATAGTTTGGTGAATGCATGGATATCTCGCAAGCAACGTGAGTATGACATGCAGCACACACTTGCACGGGACACGGCTACTGTGGAGACGTGTTGCACGGAGCGAACGAACACGCAGTTTAGTCTGCTAGGGGTAGTCGAACTACGTGTGTGCGTGCACTCTCGTCAAATGGAGCAATGAAGTTTTGTAAAAACAGCTAAAACGACCACGGAAACGCATGAAATGTTGTTGCAGGTGTACAGAACGGATGCGATCAGCAGAAAATGATTTTATGGCTGGTTGAAATGATTTCCGAAGAGAAAGAACACCGTGGATGACGAAACACATTCGGTCTCCCTTCGACAAATGTAACGATCGACAACATCGAGCGGAGGGCCAGATGCGGTTGCAGAATCGACACCGATCTTTATGATAGATAACGGAGAAAATGGAAATTAGCAAGGACAATGTTAGCACCATCAATTGCTACGAGTTGGATAAACGTAAGATCTGTTCCTGTCTCGTGCCGAACTCAATGACCGAAGAGCAGAAGGAAACACGCATGCTCACTGCCGGACATTTTATTGGCACATGTGACAATCTCCTTCAAACAACAGGCGATGAGGGCTGATGCTACCAGCACGATCTGGTGTCGAAGCGTCATTCATTGGAATGGCTTTCACCGGCCTCCCTGTGCCTCAACAACCGCTTACCAAAATAAAGACACTCTCGATTGCAGTTTTAGACAGTCACGCCATGATCCATCACGAATTAGTCCCGGAAGAAGAAAGCACCAGTGGCAATTTTGGCGAAGACGTTTTGAAGCGGTAAATGCTCCGTATCCAATGAGTTCATTCCCAGATGGTCAGGAGTGGCAAGTGAAGTCTGTTGCATGACAACGCTCGCCTGCATACAGGGATTTGTGAATTAAATTTCTCATGCCGACGCAGTGTACCTATTCCCGCACCCACACCACACTCGTCGTACCTGGCACCTGCCGACTTCTATTTGTTCTATCGCTTCACATAGATCCTGGAGCAGCCTTTGGAGACTTACCAGACATTCAACGACGTGTGAGATCTGTGCTTCGTTTGATCCCAATAAAAGGCTTTCTCTGCTCATTCCAGCAAATTTATCGCCGATATCAAAACTCTATTGTGTGCAATTGATCTTACTTTGAGGGTAAAAAATAGTATTTTGTTTCCACATTTGGTTTTATTTGTTTCATGCATCCATTCAACGAACTTTTCAGTCGCATCTTGTAGTATTACCTCTTGTAATGTCAATATATAATGGGCTCCATACGTTACCGGGAGAGGAGGCTGTGGAATCCAGTGCTTAAATTTTGATTTTATTGATATTTTTGACGATTTTTGATTAATTAATATTTTGATGTAACTAATAATATTTATGTGCATTTATTTAAACAAAAACATTGTTCATTTCTACTCCACAAGTGAAAGAAGAATAGCCTTTCTCGCATCAATGTTTGTAATTAGTGATAAAAATTTCAGGTCAAAAAAAGTCGATCTTCGTAACGTAATAACATTTTAAACTCAGATTTAAAATTGTACAAATGTTTCCAAAATGTATTCTCAATGTTCAGTTTTGGAGTGAATTGTCGAGATATTTTTTCCCTACAGCCAAAAATGTAGTGATAACACATATTACAACACACCTGCGATAAATTGCATCGTACGTTGAACAAAATGCACACCAGAAACAATATCAAAGATTGTCGGCTTCCTAAAAAAATGAAACTTCTAAAACGCAATCAATCATCGGTGAACCTCTGAGCCACCGTCCCCAACGTTAATCCTAAGGGTTATGAGAACTAAGTTCAAGCAAAAAAAAAAAAAAAATAAAAATAAAAATAAAAATAAAAGATCAAATTGGACCTGTTTTTTTTTTGAAAAAAAGTTGAACGTGTTTTTTAAATTGTCATGATTTCACTCAAAATTGCGCGAAAACAATTCTCGTTTTCAGAAAATTATACACCCCATCATTTAAATATTTAATTTTGAAAAACCACATTTTAAAACAAGCTTTGTCTTTAATATGTAATATGCATTGGACCTATTTCTAAACTTAAGAGCTTGAATTCACTCTCACCGCACGATTACCGAAGTAATTCACTTCTAAGTACGTTACCATGTCATGAAACATGCGAATTTACTGACCTTTATGACAATTCGTATTATCGCAGTTTTATCTCATCGTGCCTTGTGCCATGTAAACATCTTTTTAAGTGGCCAACAAGACTCACGACTTTCCCTCCCTGTGGCAACTTTTTCGAATATCTGGAAAAATCTCTCGGGGACACTATGAATATTGGAGTTCATCTTCTATTTACAAATTCCCAGTCATTTATTCATGTGCCTTGAATGTTCTGCCGTTGATAATACACTATCTGACATCTCCATGAATTTCTACATCGTAGAGACATATTCCATGGAAGAATAATCGGGGTTGAACATCTTTTACGCCCGTTTCCCTTTTTCTCCCCAACATTTCTCCCGATGATCAGTAAATTTCCCCGGACAATCACGCGCCCGTGAAATATCGCCGTCGCGGGCGCCACAATAGCAGAGGCGGGGGCCCGGGAGCGCAGTGATGTTTATCGCGGGGAAACGCTCGGAAATCACCCCATTGTAACAAGACCCCCAAATTTGGCAGGCGTTTAGGCCAATAGAGGCGTTAGAGAGGGGACAAACCGTCTCGGCTAACGAGCCGCGGCGAATCGCGCGCGATTGTGTGCGCAATTCATTACCAACGGCCGGGGGCAGAGGGAGGCGGAGGCGAGGGCGGAGGCGGAGGGATGTTAGAGGGAGGAAGCGGGCAGGGAGGCGAAGCTGGAAGTGGGTGGACAAATGGGGATGTCACGGAGGTGGGAGCGGGGATTGGAGGTTGAGTGGTAGGGTAGAGGCAGAGAAGAAACAACGACAATGTAAGCGGGTTTGGCCTCGGGGACGGATGTAGGGCGTCGAAGAAAAAGTTTTCAGCGGGGATGCATTGGGAATGACCGCGGGGGTTAGTGCGGGGGTGAGTGCGGGGGTGCGTGCGGGGGTGAGTGCGGGGGGTGAGTGCGGGGGTGAGTGCGGGGGTGAGTGCGGGGGTGAGTGCGGGGGGTGAGTGCGAGGGGTGAGTGCGGGGGTGAGTGCGGGGGGTGAGTGCGGGGGTGAGTGCGGGGTGAGTGCGGGGGGTGAGTGCGGGGTGAGTGCGGGGGTGAGTGCGGGGGTGAGTGCGAGGGTACGAGTGCGGGGGTGAAGTGCAGGGGGTGAGTGCGGGGGTGAGTGCGGGGGAGTGAGTGCGGGGTGAGTGCGGGGTGAGTGCCGGGGGAATGAGTGCGGGGGTGAGTGCGGGGGTGAGTGCGGGGTGAGTGCGGGGGGTGAGTGCGGGGGTGAGTGCGGGGAGGTGAGTGCGGGGGTGAGTGCGGGGGTGAGTGCGGGGTGAGTGCGGGGTGAGTGCGGGGTGAGTGCGGGGGTGAGTGCGGGGGTGAGTGCGGGGGTGAGTGCGGGGGTGAGTGCGGGGTGGAGTGCGGGGTGAGTGCGGGGGTGAGTGCCGGGATTGAGTGCGGGGTTGAGTGCGGGGTTGAGTGCAGGGTTGAGTGCAGGAGGGTTGAGTGCGGGGTTGAGTTGAGTGCGGGGTTGAGTGCGGGGTTGAGTGCGGGGTTGAGTGCGGGGTTGAGTGCGGGGTTGAGTGCGGGGTTGAGTGCGGGGTTGAGTGCGGGGTTGAGTGCGGGCATAGAGGAAACGGGGTGGCAGGTTCGGTGGGGTGGCAGCGGGTGCTACAGCGGGGGTGACAGTTGGGGCAGAAACTAGGACGAGAAAGTAGTAAAACACGATGTGCTTATAGAGATTCTACCAGCAGAAAAGTTTTCGATAAAGCAGCGATGTGTTACTGATTTGGGAAGAGCACTGCCTCAGTGAAGTTAACCATAGTAATTCTTTTGAATATGATTTGTCTTGTCCCTATTTTATTATAATTAATGTTTTATTCTGCAAATAAGGGCTTTCGAAAATCAAGACGGCTCTATGTTGAGATCGAAATTTTGTTGCAGTCTATAAGAAGATCGTCTCTATCTAGAGATAAAACTATTACTAATTTCAAATGCTCGCAAGAATTGAAAGATATCTATGCATCCTCCGCCAATGTGTGAGGTATTTATGGTTTCGTTAGATACCCAATAACTCGAGAAAAAAAGCAATGAAATAGATTTGATTTTATCTGTAAAATGCGAACATTTGATTGCAATATTACGCCTATTCTCATACTGCACCTACAGACTAAATTATCATCCTCAGTGCTTCGCTGCTTACGGTACAGCTGGCATCATGCGACGGCAAGCTACAAAGAAGAGGTTCTATGCCGTTAAATATTTACAATTCACATATTGCATTATGGAAGAGCCACCTGATAATATTTGTGTGCAAAGAACTATTGTATAAATATTCTATAATAACGTGCGACAGGAAGGTCTCTCCACAGTGGCACCTTACTGGTGGGACAAAAGAACCAAAGAGAACGTAAATTGCGAACTAACCACAATCATAACAGATGATGGAAGTGATGTTCTCTTCACTTGTTTCTCAATCATCTGGTTTCTACCACCATATATGCAATTTGGAATAGGAGGCTCTGATTCGGCTTGGTGCGTAGAGACTTTCTTAGTGCACTGCATGTTGTTGCAGTGATGACTCTTTTTGGTAAAATATTTAATTTGTTGCAGTGTTTGACTAGAGTATTTGGTTGATCTTCAGCAATGTTCGGGCTTCCTTTTGTAAAACTATTTTGTGTAGTTTTCTTCAACAACATTTTTGCTGCTGCAAGCTGCCAGTCCAAACTAATATCTACTGGATGTATTGGTGGAATTACGTAGTGATATTTATTATCAATGGAATAATCGCTTCAAGGCTCCGTATCAAATGCGTATCATACTTCTGCTGAATGCTGTGATGCTTAATTTTCTTTGGTGGTAATCTAATTCCAAGTGAACTCAGCAATGTGTCTCACTACTTGTATTGCTGTACACTGAAATGAATCGACTGTGATGGCATCAATTGAAGTAGAAACGGAGTTGCTAGAAGTTGGTAGAGGCGTACTGCAACTAAACGCATTTTAAATTTGAGTATTTCTCGTATTGGAATTGCCATAGGAGCATACAGGTTTCATAAGTAGACTTGGAATGCAATTGAAAATGTATGAGCACTAAGTGTCACCATTCAGGCTATGTTCAGTTAATCTCATGTGGAGTCTACAATAAATTAGTTTTCCAAGAAGTGATCGAAGAGAAGATGTGTTCGACAGCTAAGCTTTAAACGCCGTTTCTCCGGAATTAGCAAATATGCACATAAATGTCTAAATGAAGTTCAACACGAACATCTTTCTTCACTTTTACTACGTCTACGTGAAACATATACATGAGATTAAATTTTGTGGAAATCTAAATTACATACATTTAACCATTACCTCAATTTTGATTGATGCCATATGAAATTTAATGTTAGAAGTTGTTGTTCTCTGATATCAGGGATCTGGAGACTTGTCTATTCATACGGGATGCTATTGAAAATTCCTAGCCCCCATCAGGATATAAATCCAGAAACGTCGGTTTATGAACCCACTGAGCCCATACCTGTGGATACATTGCCAATGAGGAAACCATTACACGTACCTTGATACTGCATTTCTTGCCAGAATCGTCGGTCAACTGAGCAACTTTATTCACAGTCTTCTACCCGAGAGAGTTTGAGTGCGTCAACTTCTTAGGATATTATACCGTCAGAACTAGTTCGCATGCTACATCCCGGGAAGTGGTGATATTCTTAGTTGGAGCGTGAGATTCGGCGTCGATCTACACATGGTTTGTCCTCTCCAGGAGTCTCCCCCAGCGACAACTGTAGTAATGTATTAAGTTGTGTATGAGAGGAGGGAACAAGGATGAGGAAGCTATCCGACGTCCGTTTGTTAGGGTACTGTGCGGCATTCGCCAGATATTGATGGGAGAATCCCCGAACAACTACGGATCAGAGCAACCAGCCTCTGAAATTCTCCTCCAGACGATGATTGGATTCGACGCAGCTATGTCGCTAGTGTCGAAAATTTGCCACAGACGAGATTCGATCGAACCCTCGGAACTGCCGGCGAACGACGCCCCAGAGGCGACGATGGTGTCGCTGAGCTGCCGCAGCCGGGGCCTTCTGCCCGAAGGCGGAAGCGCGACCATACGGCGCTCACACACGGATCCCTCACCCCCTCCGCCCGCTGTCCGCACCGGGCAATTACTCAACGCAGCGCGCGACAATGCCTCCGCGAGACCCCGCACGCCCGTCGCTACAAAGCGCGGGGGCGGTCGGGGGCGGCAGGGGGTGGGCGGGGGCTCGCGCGTGATGCGTCCCTGCGACGCCCGCTTACGGCCTCCCCGCCCCCGCCCGCACGCGCTCGCGGTCCCGCACCGGCTCCTGTCCCCACGCCGAGGGCCCCGCGCTCATCCGCGTCGTCCGGCGACGATCATAATGCTGCGACGCGTTCGCACGACGCGTGCGGGAGGGGGAAGAGCGCGCGTGGGGGCGTACGTTCAGGCTTCGCGCCGTGGTCGTGCGTCGCAGTGAAGAGCTGCGGCTGTTCAGAACTCCGATCAGGGCTAGTTCATTGCGCACTTTTGCGGAGTGGATTTGCATGACATTGTCACACAATTACACCCTTAGTGAATTTTTTTATAATTATATACTAAGTGTATTATTACGTATTTTCACTGTAACTGCAATGAAAAGAAGTAGAAAGAACTATAAATCCATTCAGATCTCTTAAGAAATACCTATGAATTAAAGTATGTAATTTATAGTATAGGTAAAACTTGGGAGTTAGACACTGTTTTGATGAAAAGAACAGTTTCAGAAGAACCAGGTTCATATTATGTATGTAACGACATTTCATACTAGCGGCATTTACGAGTACAAATATAGTGCCATCTTCTAGTACGAATTCAAATGCATGGACGTGTGAATACTTGTATATATTCCGGCTTTATACTCAGATGTCAGAAATTTTGGGAAACAAATGCTCCAATCAAGGCCAGATTAACATACAGGCATGTAACATGGGCTTCACACTTTTGTAAATTTTTGTAAATATTACAGAAGCTTAGTTCACAAAAAATGAAAATAATGCAGTTGATATAGTTTAATACAGTATATTTAACACATCGCAAGATATATAGCAAAAATATTCGTAATGCCATACAGTTCATGTTTCCAATCACGAATGTTTTCAAAACAGTCTACGGTATCTCAAAATTTATAAGTTCTCTTCAAATGAAACTATGAATTTTAAAGAATCCTTTAGATAAAATAAGATTTACAATAAGATAGTAGCGATAATATTCCACTGGCCTGCGAAAAGTTTTTCAATTAAAAAAAAGATTCGTTAAGGGGGATTGTGGTCAAATACAGAATGTCCATTTACGTTTGTAAAAGTTTGCAATATGTTGATCTCTGTGGAAAAACAAATATAAAACAATCAACATAGTATATGAAACTCGCTGGTTTTCATGAATAAAAGTTTAAAAGTCAAAAATTCAAACGTGGTTTTTATAATATTAAAAAAATACTGGGCTTAAACTTTCGCAAATATTAATTAATATACGATGTTAAATGGGAAGACTTAGTCTGTTGATCTGAATAGTTGGGATACGTATTTTTATCATTTAAATGGTATGAAAATGTGTGACAAAATCTGAAGAATGTACGTACAGTACTGATATTTTCTGTTTGATGTTAGTTTCAACTTTATTTTCATTTTCTTTATAGTGGCCTTACCCACTACTCACCCTGAAAATTGAAAATATAACAAGGTTGGGTCGATATCGGGAAGGGAAATTACTTTGTACGGACGGATATTGTTTATTTAAGTACATTCTAAAAGTGAAGATTTTGGGCATCGGGAGAATGGACTGTAAAACGAATTTCTTCTTTCCTTAGCGCTATTTCTGTTGTAATAAATATAATTTGTTTTCTACTTGTATTTGTGTGTATTTTAATTGTTTAGTATAATAATTAAACAAATCGATTGATTTATTCCAACGTCAAACTAAATCATAATTATTTTATATATTTATAAAAGTTATATTGTTTCTATTATATTTATTAATGCATATATTTTATCTATTTCTGGATTGATGGATTGTGAAATTTAAAAAAATCTAATTGTACGCGGGATAGTTTATAATAATAACTTACCTCGTTTTAAAAATATTTCTAGAATGATTTTTAGTACACTTGCAATGTTTGTAAAATTGTGTTTCAAAAATGATGTACAAATAAACTGCATCGCTATCGGAAAATAATTGCAGCTCATTTTCTTCAACGAAGTAACAACTGCGACGTTATACTGCGATTATAAAAAATGGAATCGCTCGGTAATCTTAGCATTTATTCGGTGAACAACGTTACTTCGAAACTCAATACTTCTGACAATGACGTACATAACATTGGAGCTCCGAAAGCAATGTTTATTTTATAGCTTCTTTGAAGTGCACAGTAATACGCAGCAATCGACCTCCTGCTTCGCAGCGGCAGCGTTACAATGACCAGTAATCGTTCTAATGGCTGCAGCACTATATACTATTTTTATACTATGAAGCT